>JAVJIF010014403.1:0-106130 GCA_038442645.1 Agave tequilana | reverse complement strand
TTAAACATGTTCTATTATTTCCTCTTCACCAAATAATTTATGTAAAAAAAAGGTGACATCAACACATAATAGTTTGCTTTATGGTTATTAAAAATTTCATAGACCCACTTATATACTCTACTAAATTTCAAGAAGTCTAGGTTACTCACCTCCTTCAAGGTTGGATTTTTGTCAGATTTCCCCCTTATATGAGTCTCAAACAACTCCTTGATTAAAAGAAGAACAAGTGGATAAATTTCTTGTGCTAATAATATCAATAACATAAAACAAAATACTGAAAAATCATATTTTTATGCCATAAAAATTCTGTCAGGTTATACCTTGATCAAGAGTGACAATGACCCCTAAAAGTTTAGATTTTGAGTTGATTTCTCCACCCAAAACCTAAATCTACCTTGCAACAACCTCCTCCTTCCTCTCACTCCCTCTCTCTCTCTCGAACATCGCCAGCCGGCCTGGAGAGGCTGGGCACGGTTGGTCCTGGGGACGACCGTGCCTAGCAGCCCCCCGAATTTTTTTTTCTTTTTTTCGTTTGGAGGAGGGGAGAATGAAGGATGGGAGGAAAAGGAAAGAAAAGAAGAAGAGAGGAAAAGAGGGATCTTGATTTCTAAAGGAAGATGAAGGGATGGCTCTCTAGGGTTTTAGCCATGGCTTCCTCCATCTCTTTGGGAAAGAAGAGATGAGAGATTTCTCTCATCCCAAATTAGTAATTCCCGATTCACTTATTTACAAGTTTTCCATTAACCAGAAATGTTCAAGTGTCTCACACCTTGATCAAGAACAACTTGGCCTTTGATTCACCATCTCCATGCACACCTACTTTCCCACTAACTAAGATTAAATTTTTATATTATAGTTTGTATTTTAAATTTTCTTTTCTTCTTTATTTAATTGGTAATGGTAAATATACCATTAACCTAAACTTTCCATTATTCCTAAGAATACCAAAATTAAATAAGAAAAAATAAAAGTTTTAAACATACAACAAGCTAAAATTGTATACTCAAGGTATGCAACTATGGTAATGGTACTAGTGACTAATTAATTACACCTTACCCTAAGAGTTTCATATTTATATATATATATATAATATATATATATATATATATATTATATATATATATATATATATATATATAAAGGCATAGTTAATTAATCATAAGAGACCCATTAATTACTTATGGGTTACCGGGTGTTACAGTTATACCCCTCTAAAGGAAAGTTTCGTCGCCAAAACTCGACATACCTCTAAACAAGTATGGAAAAAAGAGTCCTCATCTCCTCTTCAGTTTCCCATGTTACTTCTTCGACCTTTTGGCTTCTCCATAGAACCTTCACAAGAGGAATAATCTTGTTCCTAAGCTGTTTCACTTTGTGATCTAATATTTGTACTGGTTCTTCTGTATAAGATAAGTCTCCATGAATCTGTACTGGCAGGTAGTTAAGAATGTGGCTGGGGTCTGGTATATAATTCCTTAGTTGGGATACATGAAACACATTATGAATCCTTTTCATTTCTTGGGGCAAGGCCAATCGGTATGCCAGTGGCCCGATCCTCTCCAATATTTCAAATGGTCGTGCATATCGAGAATTTAACTATTCCTCTTGCCGATCCGCGCTACTCCTTTTATGTGGGATATCTTTAGGAATACCATATCTCCTTTGACAAATTCTAGTGGCACGCGACACTTATCTGCGTATGACTCTTATCGGTTCTGAGCCACCGCCATTCTATTCCTTATTATCTTGATTTTCTTTGTCGTTTCTTGCACCATGTCTGGGCCTAATAACCCTCGATCCCCAACCTCTTCCAACCAAATGGGGGACCTACATATTTTACCATACAAAGTTTCAAACGGTGGCATTCCAATAGTTGATTGGTAGCTGTTGTTGTATGCAAACTCTATTAAGGGTATATACTTCTCCCAGCTGCCTCCAAAGTCTAATACACTTGTCCTCAGCATATCTTCCAATATCTGAATAGTCCTCTTCGATTGTCCATCAGTCTGTGGGTGTGCTGCTGTACTTGGGTGTAATTTGGTCCCTAAAGCCTTGGATAAACTTATCTAGAATCTTGATAAAAAGCGAGGATATCTGTCTGATACAATTGTTTCGGGTACTCCATGTATCCAAACTATCTCTCGGAGGTAAATTTGTGCCAATTTTTCCATCGAGTAATTCATCTGAACAGGTAAAAGTGTGCAGATTTTGTGAGTTGATCCACGACTACCTAGATAGCGTCATGTGCTTGTGGCGATCGAGGAAATCCTGAAACAAAATCCATAGTGATGTGACTCCACTTCCATTCAGGAGTGGTAAAGACATCAATAATCCTGGAGGCTTCTTGTGCTCGGCTTTGACTTGTTGGCATGTCAAACACCTTTGCACAAATTTGGCTACATCCCTTTTTATTCCTTCCCATCAGAAATTTGTTCGAAGATCTTTATACATCTTCATTGCTCCAGGATGTACAGTGTAGGGAGTGTTATGGGCTTCTGTCAAAATCTCTTCCTTCAGTCCGGTATCCTGTGGCACACATACACGATGACCAAATTTTAATACTCCTTCATCACAGGTAAAACCTTGAATTTTTCTGCCTTGAACCTTCTCCAAGATTTTTCTTAATTCATCATCTTTTTGTTATGCCTTCTTGATTCGGTCATACAGATCGTATTGGACACTAACTTAATTCACCCAGCTTGTTACCTCCCCAGGTTCTCTTATGCGGACTTCCAGTTGTATCTTTTCTAATTCTCTCATTAACCTTAATTGATGAGTTATTATAGCTTCATTGACGCCTCCGATTTTCTGCTTAATGCATCGGCAACGACATTGGCTTTCCTCGGGTGATATTGTTGGTCAAGTCATAGTCTTTTATCAACTCCAGCCACCTTCGCTGTCGCATATTTAGCTCCTTCTGGGTAAATATGTATTTAAAACTTTTGTGGTCCGTATAGATTAAATATGATACTCCATATAGGTAATGTCTCCAAATCTTTAGGGCAAAAATCACCACAGCTAATTCTAGGTCATGGGTAGGGTAATTCCTTTCATGATTCCTTAACTGCCTAGAGGTATAGGCTATAACCCTCTCTTGTTGCATTAAGATACAACCTAGCCCTTGCTTGGATGCATCACTATATATTACATATCCCTCGGTCCCTGAAGGTATGGCTAGGACCGGGGCAGAAGTTAGCCTATCCTTCAATTCTTGAAAGCTCTTCGTCTGGCTTTCACCCCAATTAAACTTGACACCTTTTCTGGTTAGTGTGGTTAGGGTAATGCTAGCTTGGAGAATCCTTCTACAAATCTTCGGTAGTAACCTGCTAGTCCTAAGAAACTTTGGATTTCCTTAACATTTGTGGGCTGAGGCCAATCCTTGATCGCCTCAATTTTTGCAGGGTCTACAGACACTCCTTTACTAGATACTATGTGCTAGAGGAAACTTACCTGGTCCAACCAAAAATCGCACTTCTTAAGCTTCGCATATAGTTGTTTTTCTCTTAATGTTTGAAGTATTGTCCTCAAGTGATCTTCATGCTCCTCCTTATTCTTAGAGTAAACTAGTATGTCATCAATGAACACAACTATGGCTGAAATATCCTGTTCCATGTCCATAAATGCCGCCAGAGCATTTGTTAGTTGATCGGGGCGGAACCAGCACTCGAAATGTGTGTCTTATGAAATCAGTGAAAAGCTTGTATGTGCTAATGTTCCCTCGATACTTCCGTTATAGCATTGGCTCAATGGATCGAATCCACAGGGACGGGAGGTGATAGAAGCACTAATAGTTTTTATTCACGTCGGTTGTTAACAGTTTCTTCTTTGTTAATGAATTAGCAAAAAGAAAAAGAAAAGAAAGAAATCAGGAAGTGGTAGATGAGAAGGCGATGAAACGGCGATGTGAAAAGAAAAGAGAAGTGATTTGGAAAACAAAATAGAAAAGAAGATGAAGCTTATGGTAAAGAAAATGAGCACAAAGGTGAATTAAGAGGATGGTAAAAATAACAATAGAAAAAATGATAAAAGATTTTGGAGTTGGTTTTTAAAACAAAGTAAAAGAAAACTCATGGCCACTAACTACTAATTGCTCTACTAACCATGCTAATCTCTTAGTGATAGTTGCCTCATATGGATCCATGGCCATCACTAATCCTTGGCTTCAAGAGACGATATAGAGCATGGCCCATAAGATTGTTCTTTTACATTCAAACAATACATCCATACTACATAACAAGTTGCAAGCTATTATTAAATTATCAAAACCGGTTAGAGGTGAGAATAAAATAAAGAAGACATTGTAAGTTAGCAAGTTAGTGGATTAGGTGTTAGAAATGTTAGAATGTTAGAATCCATCATCATGAGCCATCAATGGCTCTTGCAAGAGCAAGGCTTTGTAGAGGCTATTAGATTCATATGGATTATTAAGTAAATGGTTAGATGGTTTGTAGTTGGTAGTTAGGTTGCCATGAGAAGAAAAGATTAGCCAAGCATCATGTAAAAGATGGAGAAGATTATAATGAAGAAGAAAGGAGACACCTTTACATAGATCATCACCATCTAGTACATCAATCTCTCTCTTTCTCTCTCTGAATCTCTCTGCGTAATACATGATCTAAAAGAAATGAAAATACAAAAGAAAAGAAGAAGAACACTGACACTACCCTACACTAAAAGATAGAAAGCCTAGCCTAAATCCAAATCTGCTTGCGTTTTGGCCAACCCCTGTCCTATTTATAGGCAAAAGGAGGTTCTAGAAGACGAGACGAGGCCACGTGTCGAAGATCGACGCGTGGCCCTACCACCTTGTCACGAAAACGTAGCTATTGCCGCATTTTCGCGGCAATACCAGGGACCTAGGTCCCTGGTTTTGGTGCGGGGATTCGCGGCGCTTCGGGGACCTTCTAGATATACTCCAATTTGGGTATTTTCATCCGTATATTCGTCTGACGTGCGCAAGGGTCTAGGTTCAATGTATCTTCTAGAAGGTCCCTTGCTTGGGCTCCAAGAAATACGGATTTAATTACCCAAAAATGGGTTTAATTAAACTCTTATTACCCTTTTGCCCTCCTTGTCTTGATTATCTGCAAGAGAGACCAAAACACGATTTAGACCTACATTTTATTCATAAATCGGTGAGAAAATGTGATATAATAATGTAGAACTGTAGACTAATCATTAATCTGAAGGGCATTACAAGGAATTCAAAATGTCCATATCTGATCCTAAAAGCAGTCTTAGGGATGTCACATTGTTTAATTTTAATTGGTGATACCCTGATCTTAGATCAATCTTTAAGAACACGCTGGCACCCTGAAGTTGGTCAAACAAATCATCGATCCTAGTAAGTGGATACCGGTTCTTGATGGTGATTTTGTTCAACTCTCTATAATCAATGCATAATCTCATACTTCCATCCTTTTTTTTAACAAACAGCACTGGGGCTCCCCAGGGTGACACATTGGGTCGAATAAATCCTTTATCCAGCAATTTTGCAGTTGTTCCTAATTCCTTCATTTCTGTTAGAGCCATCCTATAAGGTGCTTTAGAGATAGAACTTGACCCTGGGAGCAAATCAATAGAGAATTCGATCTCTCTGTCTAGGGGTAACCCTGGTAACTCTTCTGAAAATTCATCAGGATACTCTTTCACTACTCCTATATCTTCTATCTTTAATTCAGTTTCATTTTATCCATCACAGTGGCTAGGAACCCTTGGCACCCTCTTCTTAACAGTTTTGTGGTCTTGAAGGCCGACATGATTTGTACCTTTTTCTCATTCTTTACCCTTCAAATGTGAATCCTAGAGTTCCTTTCCTCTTAAAGGTTATCCTTTTATGATAACAATCTACATGTGCATAGTGGTTGGATAACCAATCCATCCCTAAAATGGCGTCATACTCCATGCTTCCCAGTCTTATTAGATCGGCCGACGTTTTTACTTCTCCTATAATATTTCACATTTCTTATAACACTTATTAGCAGTCATCTCCGCACCTAAAGGGGTGGATATAATTAGTTGAGACTCTAATGGTTCTGGTTTTTTGTTAATTTGGTGCAAATGCAGCAGATACAAAATAATGTATGGCACTAGGGTCAAATAATACTCAGGCAGTATACCCCATGATACAGGTAATACTTTCTACCACGGCATTTGATGCTCGA
This sequence comes from Agave tequilana, assembly GCA_038442645.1. Taxonomy (NCBI): domain Eukaryota; kingdom Viridiplantae; phylum Streptophyta; class Magnoliopsida; order Asparagales; family Asparagaceae; genus Agave; species Agave tequilana. The sequence goes on along the minus strand of JAVJIF010014403.1, from coordinate 99,966 downwards.
GCTTCCTGTTGGGTTAGTTATACTGAAGATTGGATCATTGCAGGTCTAGTTGTATTGAACGGTCGCTTGGTGGGCTGTTGTGAAACCGGAAAAGGAGCAACATTCATGGTTTGCCTTTTAGTTCCAATCCCCAAATTCGGATACCCATGCAGAGTTGGACACTCCTTCCTCATGTGACCAGTATTGCCATATATGAAGCACTGTCTGCCCTGAATGCAGCTGCCCACATGGTTCCTGTTATACCTAGGACACCATGGATTTCTTGTCCAATTTGGACGAGGAGAGGGTGCCAACCGAGGCCTATGCAAACTTCCTCCTCTGTTCCCAGCACCAGCATGATATCTTGGAGCAGGTGTCCGATGTGATCCCATATTCTTATTAAATTTAAAGTTTGATCCCCCAGAGCTCTGTGTCTCCTGGTACCGGAAACATTTAGGGGGAGGAATTTTCCTATTCGGGGCTTCTTGGTCTTCTAGTATGTCTTGTTCGACTTCTAATGCTTTCTCCACAGCTTGCATATAGACTTGGAGTTGGAACGGAACCAGTTTGCTTCTAGTCTCAGGCCTTAAACCCCTGACAAACTTCTTTGTCCTATCTACTTTTTCGCGGACCAGCCCTATAGCATATCTTGACAACTGTGTGAACTTGATGTCATACTGACTTACTGACATTTGATCCTGCTTTAATTCTTGAAACTCCATGGAGAACTTATCTTTCGCTACCTCGGGATATATTTTTCATTAAATTTCTTAACTAGGAAGTTCCAGGTGAGCTCTTCCCCGCAGACTTAGCCTCGCTCTTGACCATTTCCCACCAATGTTCCGCTTCTCTTTGAAACATAAAGGTAGTAAAAGCCACTCTTTGACCCTCAATGCACTCCATGACATCTAGTATCTTCTCAATCTGTTGAAACCACTCCTCAGCTTGCATCGGGTCGACCTCCTCTTTAAATGCTGGCGGATGCAACTTCTGGAATTGCTCTAGAGCCTTATGCGGTTTGGTCCTTACTGCAAGTTGTAACAACCACTCGGGCATCTTGTCAAGAATTTTCTGATCTACACTTATTTGTTCTGCCATAATATCTGGGTTGGTAAGGGGATGAATGCTCCCAACCGTGCTGTGTGGCGGGGCATAGTCTTCAGGGTCCGTTTCAAGGGGTGGAAGATTTAAGTCTATCTATTCCTAAAAGAATAAGCACTCTATCAATAACCACATTCATAATATAAACTCAATCAGATATATACACAACTACTAATTCCATTTACTATTACAAAAAGTGTTACAGTGATAGAATTTGCAGGTGTACCCATCTATACAAAACATACAATTATCATGATTAAGCGTATTTTTTCACAGACACTTTCATACAAAATACATATATATAAACCTTCCCACCCCCACCCCCGCAAAAAAAGCTTAGAAAAATATGTGAGCTTAAAGATTCCTCTCTGAAATACTGTATATCCTTTCTCGTTTAAGGATTCTCACTAGAGCCAGTGGAGCTTTCCTCTCTTTCGTCATCCCCTGCTTTTCTTTCTTCCGGTTCTATTTCCTCAGGGTCTTCCTCCTCGGGATCTTCTTCTTCGAGATCCTCTTCCTCGGGATCCTTTTCTTCTTCTATCATGATATCATCTTCACACTTCCAATAATCATGATCATCATACAAATCCCAGTTTTAGGCCCAGCTAGAATCCCACCAAACCCCTCCAAAAAGTATCCTTCCTTGGGAGGCTGTATCATCCCCGAGAGTGGCATCAAGATCCTCAGTCTTGGGTAGGTCCCCAAAGGTACTCTCAGCATCATCTGCCATGCTTATGTTTTCTTCTTCCTTTATGCTAGCATCATCATCATCCATGTCCAATGAGTTATGAAAAATTATGCTTGGATCGGCCTCATCTGACACAAACTCCCAATCTACAGTGTCAGCCTCCCAGCTCGACCCATTTGATCCTGAGCTACCTGAAGAAAATTCTGACATCACAAAGTCTCCCATCTCATCTGGCTCATAACATACATATAAATCTCAAGATAATAAAACTATGAGGACACTGAGCCTGTAAGTAATAAAATAGTGTACTAAGTGTTGTAATTTGCCTACATGCAATTACTCTTACGATCTGAAGTAACTTTGGCTTGCATGATATTTTAGCCATTCTCTCATTCCAGTGTCCTATACCATTGGTGTTTCATGTAAACGGGCCCGCACCTTTTGCATGAGACATCCGAATTGAAGTATGCGGGTACTCCAATCCGAATATAAGAGGACAGTTAAATATCCCGCACTTCAGAGTTTTCCACATTCGTAAGAATTTACTACCCCCTTAACTACCCACATCAACCCTACTATCATAACTAAACAAATATTAGCACTTCATCCATAACTCATTACACCAATTTAACCTAGCCCTATTTTAACCATGCTCTGATACCAACTATAACGGTCCCAGATATAAGTACATTCATTAACCATTTAATTATTCAAGGAAATATGCTCAAAGTGATAATTCAAAATTTCGGCAGCATTTCTCTTGAAAATTCTTCACTGATATACACATAACAAGTATAATGCAGGGCCTTTAAGGCTCACCATCAACCATATCAGCATATACATGACATATATACATTTGATCCAAATATCCCCCACACACATATAACTTAAACTTTCATCAAGCAATTGAATTTATGCAAAATGTGATATCATCTCCTTATAACATATCCAACAACTAGCATGATAATTCTAGAAGACCCATTAAAACGGCTTACAACCTTCCTTCTTATGCACAAGAAAGGCAAAAATACACTTCATGAGTTCATCTCTTAGCTTTCATACCCTACAAGTGCATTACATAATTACATAGTCTTCCCCTTACATATGTACAAGGTACTTCCCAAAATAGATACGTATATAATAAAAGCAAGAACGACACAAAAAGGAGAGCAAGCAACTAATGAGGGAAAGCTAGGATCCCACTAATCCAACTCCCTTTAACCCGGTTATCCCGTTGCATTACGCTAGCCTCTTACCTTTGTCCTGTCCTAAAATAATAAGGTTAAAAGAAAGGGGTGAGCTTAAACCATCATTTTAAAAAGTTAAGCAATGACATATGCATATATGTGCATAAGTGTAAGTGTAGAATGAGTCTCATAAGTGTATTCCATGAAAAAGTCCATACCTACTTATGTTTACATGTTTCGTGTGGGTGATTCGCCTTTGTTGCCATGAATAGCTTGCCTAATTATCTCCATACAACTGCATAACATATCTAATTATATATACACACACACATATATATATATGACATATCTAATTTCTTATCTCCATTCCCTTGACTACACCCGTACAACACGATTACTAAGGATATCACACTCTACATGTATACGTACAATTAACACATTTCATTTTTTATGATACCGGCTATACATAAGTACCGAAATCACATGCTTAGATATCATACTAATTTATATAGCTCCACCTTCCCACCTACCGGCTCCCGCTGGCCCTTTCCTTCAAATATAAATAGAAACTTTTTACACCGTCTTCCCCCTCCCACCGGCTCTCGCCGGCCCTTTCCTTCATATATAAATAAATAACTTTTTACACCGTCTTCCCCCTCCCACCGGCTTCCTGATAAGTAGTCAAAAGTGTATATTTATCATCATATTTATCAGCATATTTCCCTACTTATTCTTTTATAAAGCACTCCTACGTAATGTTTTATTGTTTAATATTGTGCAGGCTTTGAGTAATTAAAGAATAAATAATTGAAGCTCAAAAGCCCAAAAAGCCCGCAAGCCCATATGCATGATTTATTTTAGTAATTTAGAAGCTTCTATCTTATCTAACCTAATCTAAACTTGGATTTTAAATTATTAGGGAGGAGGAGGAAGGATAAAGTAGGACTCCTAATTACTATTCAAATCAAGAGGAGAAGAAGGATAGAATAAGATGGATCCTTATTCTAATTAAAACCAGATGTGGAGTTCTATTTGAATCTAGTTGCTTGCACTATAAGATAAAGATAAAGGGAAGAAAAGGCTTGAAGATAAAGATAAAGGACAAACTCCTTTTTAAATTCAGATTTTTGATAACTTGCTTCCCAATTTATCTCGAATTCTCAAGATTGAGGATCAGAATGCAGAATTCAAGAGGAGGCGCCCAAACGGACGGACCAGAGGAGACCACGCGAGAAAGCGCATGGCCATTGGCCACGCTTTTGCCGCGAAAACGCGGCTACGGCCGCGTTGCTGCGGCAGTTTGGATAAATCTGGTAACGCATTTTCGTGGGAGAGTTGTACTGGACTCAACATCTTAAATCTCCTATAAATACCCCTGTAGAGTAACAGAGAGGGAGATCCGAGAAGCAAAAGTCTAGGGTTTCCTTTAGATCCTCTTTCTTTCCAAATTTTCTTATATTTTTCATTTTTTTATTTGGAGAAGAAGATTGTGGAAGAAGCAGAAGAGCTTTGTAATTGGCCGGTAACATCCAATAAAAAGGTTCTTTATTCTTTTTTTCTCTTCTTACTTTGCAATTCAATATAGTTTTCTACTTTAGCTTATTTGTTTTTTCTTCTTTTAATTTTAATGCAACTTTATTCAAAATAAAATTGAAAATAAAAATAAAAATATGAATAACTAATTAAACTTATAGTTTGCTAATCTCTCGATCAACCCTAATTTAGTTTAAAAGTTGAACTGATTGACATCTATGCTTCTTAGAAACCTTAAGATTAAATTGGTGTTTTTGAAGATGAATCAATAATTAAGTTTAACTAATTTGGGTTGCACTTTTTAAATGGTTATTTATGGTTCAAATTTAAAAACTTTGATAGCATAATTTTAAGTGTACTTTTCTTATGCTATACTTTGAAATTAAGATGAACTATAGCTAAATTTTTATTAGTGCACACTAATTAGGATTCCAACATTTTTTCATCTTACTTGATTCTCAATCAACTAGGGTAGATAATTCTTCATTCAATATGATGTTCACTCTTTTAGACTAATACTTTGGTTATAGTAGATGATTAGTAGACTATAATTCTTTTTGCTTGAGTAAATCTAATTCTCAGAATCAATATCTCTTTTTTCAAGCTAATTTTATAGAAAATCATTCCGAAAGGCTTCCATCGCATCCTTCCCTGTGGATAGACCTGTCTAGCCCTTACTACACGGTTTCATTGAAACGAGACTAAGATTTTCTAACTTTAACTCTTTCTTTATTATTTTCCCGTTTCAATCAAATTTTTGGCACCATTGCCGAGGAGGGAACGATACAATATTCTCTAAAAAAGATTAATTATTTTTCTTTCTGCTTGCAGGATCTGATAACATGACAACTAGCTGCAACTAAGGACATATAGCTACTCTGTGCCTTTGCCCTAAAAGGCAGAGTAACAGAGCCTACTATCCAGCCATGCAAACGCTTGCCGCATTTTCGCGGCTATAGTAGTTCACTACTAATTAATCTTTTGCAGGTTGCTGCAAATTGTGAAGTTTTATTTACTACTTTGATAATATTTCTCTGTGATCACCCTGTATACTGCTAATTAATTAACATCAACTTATTAGCTGACTAATTAAAAAAAATTAGACTCTTGCATCATAGGCACGTGTCTATTTAAATTTTGTTAATTCCTGTTGAAGAGTGCTGGCGACAAGGTACGCTCGCATTGCATATAGACTAGGAAGCATCCTTAGCTGATTTACTGCTTTTGAGTGAATACTTGTCTATTGTTTTTCACATGCACTAAATTACTTTAAGGGCAAAACCCATAAACAAGATAAGGTGGGGACGTCATTACCCTTCCTTGGCCCAAAAATCATCTCCGTTGCACTCACAACCCTGACCCTAAAATAAAAATTGACTAGACGTTGGCCTTAGGTTAACTTGGACTCATTAGGAGATTGGCTGAAGGAGGAAGTTGTTCAAAATTAACTCTCGCCAAATCGGTGTCTAGGAAGGGGATTAAGGGCCAAAAGCCTGAAGGTTGGTGGTTACTTAATTAAGGAACGTCTTTGACAGATAACCTCCCACCAACCTTACCACCTACCTTGCCGATTAACTTGTGGTTAAGGTCGGCAATATATCTCCTAAAGATAGACTAAAGTTAGGAGTCGTCTAGGTCCAGGCTTACCCTAGATTAAGATTTTTGATTTTTGATTATTTTTTCTCTTTCTTGATTGATTGGGTGAACTTGTTTGTTAACTGTGCATGTCAGCTTGGTCGAGAGACCTAGTTATATCTAGACTAACTAGGAACAGTTCACCACCTGAACACAAACCCGATTCACATATGACACAACTACCATCACTGCAAGATAGGTTCATCCTATTAGGACCTCTCTTCCATCTTGCATTCAGTTGCCCGATGTAGGAGACGACCAATTTGAGCTGAAACCACAATACATCAACACTCTTCCAAAATTTCATAAATTTGAACCCGAGGATGCATACTTTTTCATAAGGAAATTTGAAGAAGTATATCTAATGATGAAATACCCAGCCTAGTAGTGGATGCCATTAAATTACGTTTTGTCTCATTCTCTTTGAAAGACTTAGCAAAGAAATGGCTCTACAGTTTAGAAGTCGGTTCCATATCATCATGGGATAATTTCGTCAAAGCCTTCTTAAAGAAGTTTTATCACGTTCATAAGATTGCACAAATTAGGAAAAAAACATCTTGCATTTTAAGCAAACAGCCAATGAACCTTTTTGGAAGTACTTCAAACGTTTTAAGGACCTCCTTACCCAATGCCCTCACCATGGGATAGAGAAATGGCGACTTTGCCAAGCTCTCTATGATGGATTAGAATATCAAACAAAAACCCTATTAGAATCCATGTGCCAAGAAGGATTTTTAAAAAAGAACAAAGATGAAGGATGGTCATTATATGAAGATTTGGCTGATAAGACCCTCTTCTAAAGGAGGTGTCCATTCTATTGAGGCAAACATAGCTACCAAAGCTAAACTAACTGCTGTGATGTGAAGACTTGAAGCTCTAAAAACTAAAGAACCAGTCTCAGTGAACCAAGTCACCCAGCACCTTCGGCGGGCTGTACTTATTATCAAGCCATTAACCGTGTGTTTGAGAAATGTCCCATCTTTTGAGCTCGTCAAACGTTGCCCGAGCATATGAATATTGTTGGCCCAAAAGGTTACACTCTCCATTTGTTTAAGTTTTGATGATAACAAAACACATAGAAGCTATATGGTACTAATAATTTTATTTAAGATGAGTTTCAGGTTAGTACTACTTATGATGGCCATTGCTTAGCTATTGCAAGGTTTCCTAAGTTTATGGAGCTAATAAGACAAATGGCGCAAGAGGAAGTGTTCATAGAAGAGTAGGCTCTAACATGGCATTGCATAGCTCAGAGACTTCATTAGTTTCATTTTTAGCTTTATAGTTTGTTAAAGAATAGTGAATAGGTTTGAAGCTCAAATTCCTATACACAAGTTTTTGCGCATAAGACTTTTCTAAAAATTTCTCCTATACTTATATACAAAATATTTTTAAATATATTTTATTACTCACAAACTTCATTTTATTTATTATACCTAGTCTTAATCAAAAATATTTTGAAAACTATCAAAATCTCTTCAAATCCTTTTCCAAAACTCAACTTTTGACCTGTTGCGGTCGACTGGGCGGTCGACCGGCTCTGTTTCAGTCAGATCGGTCGACCGACCGGTCGACCGGACTTCTGACCGTTAGGTGCGTGCATGTGTGCACGTTTCCCGGTCAACCGGGAGGTCGACCGGACCCCATTTCGGTCGACCGACCTTCGGCCGACTGAAAGTCATCACCTTTCTGTTTGTTTCGGTCGACCGGAAGTCGACCGTAGGCCTGCAACGGCTCTATTTTTTGAAAACCCGGTCGACCGGTCGGTCGACCGAGGCTGTATTTCTGCCTTAACGGCTATATTTTAAAACACATTTTTAATGGGGTGTTTTGTCTCTAAACGAGCTTAGGGCTGGTTTCTGGGTCAAATACTTCCTAATTACTTATTATACTAGTTTACCCTTTAATCCTTAGCTCTATCCTATAAATAGGGTTGATTAGGGTTATGGTTTTTACAACAAGCTTTTGCAAAAATATTCAAGTTTAAAGTTCTCAAAAGAAGTTTTCATTCTCTATTTTTGTGCTGAAAAATCTCTCATTTCTGAAGTTTTTGATTCTAAACTCTCTTCAAATTATTTTCTTTTTTCACTTACAATACTTGAGCTTCAATCCTACACATTGTTCTATAGGGTTTTTGTAAGGGAAAAATGATTTTTCAAAAGAGGGTTTGTGGTCTTTTGATCACCAAGAGATACTTGGATTCGTGATTGAGGAGTTGGGTACTCCGGTGTGATTGTAACTCTTTGTGAAGTTATATGGTTGGAAATCCTTCTGGGTGAAGGCGGGGACGTAGAGCTGGGTGCTCGAACCTCGGAAAAATTCTCTGTGTTTACGTTTGGTTTACTTGCTTTAATTCCTTGCTTTATATTCATTGCTTCATTTACTTGCTTTATATTCATTGCAATATTCACTTGTTTCATATTCATATTGTCGATCAAATATTCATACAACAAGATTGCAATACACACCTCAAACTCTTATCTAGAGGAATCACGAGGAAGGAGTTCAGAGCCCTTCACGGGGTATTCGGCTTCTAGTCTTGTTTTGGGTGATCGTTGCATCATAACATTTTTATTTATGCATTGATTAGCATTATCACCTATTCACCCCCCTCTAGGTGATTTCAATTGGTATCAGAGTTAGGACTCTAGTTTTTGGCTTAACATCCTTAGAGAGATCCTAAAATTTACTAATCACTATTTGCATACTTTCATTCATACACTAGTAAAAATGGCCGACAACATTAAGACCCCTCCTAAATTTGATGGACTAAATTTCCCCATTTGGAAAGTTAGGATGACTATCTTTCTACAATCCTTAGGTAGTTTAGTTGCTAAATCCTTGACCAAATCTTATAGTAGACCCGAAAGTGAGGAGAGCACTTGGTCCGAGTTTACCTCCAAGGAATATGAGGCTAATTCTAAGGCTCAAAATTCCCTTCTCACTGCCTTGAATGAGGATGATCTAACACGGGTTATACATTGCCAATCCGCCTATGAGATTTGGCAACACCTATTGGTCACTCATGAGGGGACATCACAAGTCAAGAGAGCTAAAATAGATCTCTTGCGTTCCCAATATGAAAGTTTTAAAATGCTTGAAGATGAGTCTATTGATACTATGATTACCAAGTTTACTAAGATTACTAATGCTCTTTCTTCTCTAGGTGATGATATAAGCAACGACCAAAAGGTGCGCAAAGTGATTCGAGCTCTTCCTTCGTCATGAGAGATCAATGCTACCACCTTAAAGGAGTTGAATGATAAAGATGAGATGGATCTCGTGAGTCTTATTGGAAACCTAAAGACTCATGAGATGGAGAAGAAGGCAAGAGAAGAAGCGGTACCTCAAAAGAAGAAGTCCATAGCTTTCAAGTCTTCCTCTTCCAACTATGATGATGAAGAAGATGAAGAAGATGATGAAGAGCTATCTCTCTTTGTAAGAAATGCAAAGAGAATATACCACAGAAATAAGCTCAATTATAGAAGACAAATGGAAGGGAAAGAGGAGAAGAGGATCATATGCTACAACTGTCGGAAACCCGGTCACATCATGACCGATTGCCCCGATTTCAAGAAAAAGATGATCTCCTCCTTGAAGCAAAAGCGGTCGGTTGAAAAGAAGGTATACAAAGCTACTTGGGATTCGAAAGTGAATCCGAAGATAAGGTCGACACAGCAAATATGTGTTTCATGGCAAACACACCCAAGGTAACTTCTCAACTACTTGATGTTGAAAATGAAATAAGTAAAGAAATGCTAGATCATGCTTTTATTGAACTCTCCGAAAGTTATGATGATAAAAAGGTAGAGTGTTCTAAATTGAAAAAGGAAATTGAGTTGCTTAAAAATCAACTTGCAATTTTTTCAAAAGAAAAGGAAGAAATTTCTTCTAATCTTGTTTCAACTAAAAGAGAATTTGATGCTTATAAAGTTGCTTGTAAAGCTAAATTTTCAAAAATTGATGAAAATGAATTGTCCTTGTTAAAAGTTAAAATCATAATTTTGGAAATGTTTTAAAAGATTGTGCTTTTAATACTAAGAAATTAGAGGAAATGTTTTCAAAGAAGCACACTCTACATGATAAGAATGATAAAACAACCCATGCTAAAAATTCTCATCATGTTAACACTTCACATAACACTCATATTAAAACTACTCATGCCCACAAAACACATGTTCATAAGCCACACACTCATTATGCATTTAAATATGGAAGAGTTTATAGGTGTACTTATTGTGGTCGGAATGGCCATTTAGCTAAATTTTGCTATAATCAAATAAATAGGACAAATAATCTTGTGTGGGTTCATGACACTAACACTTTAGGACCCAAGAAAATATGGGTATCAAAATCAAGTCCTAAATTATTTGATGTAGGTACACACCAAGGCTCCAAGACGTAAGGAGCGGTGGTACCTTGATAGTGGTTGTTCAAGACATATGACATGGGATATCAACAACGTCACAACCCTATCAAGGTACATTGAAGGTGGCACCGTCACCTTGGAGATGACTCCAAGGGTACCATCATCGGTATAGGTAACATTCAAATTGATGCATCTCTTTTAATAGAAAATGTTGTTCTTGTTGATGGACTTAAATATAGCTTGCTTAGTATAAGTCAACTTTGTGATCGTGGTCTTAAAGTTGTGTTTGATGATTCTTCTTGCAAAATTTTTTATTGTAAAACCAATGATTGTATGCTCACCGATTTTCGTGATAATAATGTCTATATCATTGACATGCTTAATTTGGATTGTTCTACTAAATGCTTGAATGCTTTTGATGAGGTTTCTTGGCTTTGGCATAGAAGATTAGGACATGCATCTTTTGATCATCTTGCTAGAATTAATTCTAAGGAATTGCTGAAGGGTATTCCTTACTTGAAGTTTGAGAAAGACTGCATTTGTAGTGCGTGCCAACTTGGGAAACAAACCAAGTCTTCCTTCAAACCAATCAAGGATGTCATGTCAACTAGGCCATTAGAATTAATTCACATGGATCTTTTTGGACCAACTAAAACTAAAAGCTTAAATGAAAGTAGATATGTTTTTGTTTTAGTTGATGATTATTCCCGGTTTACTTGGGTTTTCTTTTTAGAACACAAAGATCAAACTTTTTCACATTTTAAGATTTTTCGAAAAAGGTTGAAAAAGAAAAAGGTTATTCGATTTTGAAAATAAGAAGTGATAGAGGTGGTGAGTTTGTTAACCAACTCTTCATGACTTATTGTGATGAAAAGGGAATTAAGCATGAAATGTCATGTCCTAGAACTCCACAACAAAATGGAGTAGTAGAAAGGAAGAATAGAACTCTTCAAGAAATGGTTAGAACTATGATAAGTGAATATGGGCTCCCTCAATATTTATGGGCCGAGGCCGTAAACGCCGCATGCTACATATCAAATCATATTTATTTGTGTAAAAATACTTTCAAAACTTCTTTTGAAATTTATCATTTAAGAAAACCAAATGTTTCATACTTTAAAGTTTTTGGATGCAAGTGTTTTATTTTGAATACTAAAGATAACTTGGGTAAATTTGATGCTAAGGCCTATGAAGCTATATTTGTTGGATATTCTAGCACTAGCAAAGCTTATAGAGTATTCAATAAATCCACTCTTACTATTGAAGAATCCATGCATGTAAAATTTGAAGAATCTAATGTTGTTGTTGAGAATGTTGTAGAGTTTGACTCATTAGGTGAGGACATGGAGAAAATATCCTTGAAAGACTCACCCATTCAAGAAGAAAAGCAAGAACCCATTTGTGAAGTTCAAAAGGATGAAGTGGAGAATTCTCAACCACTTCCTAAAGATTGGAGATACGCTACAAATCATCCCAAAGATCTCATCTTAGGTGATGTATCTAAAGGGGTAACAACTCGCTCCAAACTCCATGAATTGTGTGGTAATTTTGCATTCATTTCTCATTTTGAACCCAAAAACATCCTCGAAGCCGAGGGTGACTCATATTGGTTGCTAGCCATGCAAGAAGAGCTCAATCAATTTGAGCGCAATCAAGTTTGGCACCTTATTCCTAGACCCCACGATAGACCAATAATTGGTACTAAGTGGATTTTTAAGAATAAGATGGATGAGTCAGGAAATGTTATTAGAAATAAAGCTAGGTTAGTGGCCCAAGGTTACACTAGAGCTGAAGGAATCGACTTTGAGGAGACCTTTGCACCCGAAGCACGGCTTGAAGCCATACGGATTACACTAGCTTTTGCATCTTTTAAAAATTTTAAACTTTTTCAAATGGATGTAAAAAGTGCATTTTAAATGATTTTATAAATGAGGAAGTTTATGTTGAACAACCTCCCGGTTTTGTAGATCATGTTCATCCTAACTTTATTTTCAAACTTGATAAAGCTTTGTATGGTTTAAAGCAAGCTCCTAGAGCTTGGTATGAAAGGCTTTTTAGTTTTCTTCTTTCAAATGATTTTGTTAAAGGCAAAATAGACACAACATTATTTACTAAGCATGTTGATAGTGACATTCTTATAGTGCAAATTTATGTTGTTGATATAATTTTTGGTTCTACTAATGAGTTTCTTTGTAAGGAGTTTGAAAAGTGTATGCAACGTGAATTTGAGATGTCTTTAATGGGTGAATTAAATTTCTTTCTTGGACTCCAAATCAAGCAAATGCGGGATGGGATATTCATATGTCAAGCCAAGTACTCAAAGGAACTCATAAAGAAATTTGGACTTGAAGGTTCGAAAATTTGCAACACTCCCATAGCAACTACCACCAAGCTTGATAAGGATGACCAAGGTAAATATGTTGATATTAAGTTATATAGAAGCATGATTGGTAGTTTGTTGTATTTAACGGCTAGTAGGCCGGATATCATGTTTAGTGTGTGTCTTTGTGCTAGATTCCAATTGTGTCCTAAAGAGTCTCATCTTATTGCAGTAAAACGCATCATTCGTTATATTAAGGGCACTATTGGAATGGGTCTTTGGTATCCGAAAACCGGAGATTTTTCAATGACTAGTTTTTTCGGATACCGACTATGCGGGTTGTAGAATGGATAGAAAGAGTACTAGTGGAACATGTCAATTTCTTGGTAATTATCTTGTTTCATGGTCCTCTAAGAAACAAAATTCGATAGCCCTCTCATCCGCCGAGGTGGAGTATGTTGCGGCGGGGGCTCGTTGTGTACAAGTCCTTTGGATGAAACATACTCTCCTTTGTTATGATTTGCATTATGATCATATAAAATATTTTGTGATAATACTAGTATTATTTATATGACTAAGAATGCAAATGCACATAGTAAGACCAAGTACATTGAGATTAGATATCACTTTCTTAGAGATCATTTTGAGAAAGGTGATATAGAGATTGATTATGTTTCTTCAGATTTGCAACTTGCTGATATTTTCACTAAACCACTTGATTTTAATAGATTTTCCTTTATATGTGGTGAACTTAATGTTTGTGTTATTGAATAAAAATGTTTTTTCTTGTTTATTTATCCCTTTTTGATGTATGACAAAAGGGGGAGAAATATGGGTATGATGAGTTCTTGTATATGGTTTCTAAAACATGAGTTTATATGGTTGTGCAAGTGTTTTATGTCTCATGGTTTTTAATGGTTTTTGCTAGCTATTTCAAATTCAAATTATTTGTTTTATGATTTTTGCAATTCAAATTACTTTTAATTGTTTAATATAGCATAATTTGAGGGGGAGTTTTCCTCTCTCTTTATATTTTTTTTGATATAGCCTATATATCTTGTCATCATCAAAAGGGGGAAATTGTTAGCCCAAAAGGTTACACTCTCCATTTGTTTAAGTTTTGATGATAACAAAACACATAGAAGCTATATGATACTAATAATTTTGTTTAAGATAAGTTTCAGGTTAGTATTATTTATGATGGTCATTGCTTAGCTATTGCAAGGTTTCCTAGGTTTATGGAGCTAATAAGGCAAATGGCGCAAGAGGAATGTTCATAGAAGAGAAGGCTCTAACATGGCATTGCATAGCTCAGAGACTTCATTAGTTTCATTTTTAGCTTTATAGTTGTTAAAGAATAGTGAATAGGTTTGAAGCTCAAATTCCTATACACAAGTTTTTGCGCACAAGACTTTTCTAAAAATTTCTCCTATACTTATATACAAAATATTTTTAAATATATTTTATTACTCACAAACTTCATTTTATTTATTATACCTAGTCTTAATTAAAAATATTTTGAAAACTATCAAAATCTCTTCAAATCCTTTTCCAAAACTCAACTTTTGACCTGTTGTGGTCGACCGGGCGGTCGACCGACTCTGTTTCAGGTCAGATCAGTCGATCGACCAGTCGACCGGACTTCTGACCGTTAGGTGCGTGCATGTGTGCACGTTTCCCGGTCGACCGGGCGGTCGACCGGACCCCATTTCGGTCGACCGACTTTCGGCCGACTGAAAGTCATCAACTCTCTGTTTGTTTCGGTCGACCGGGCGGTCGACCGTAGGCCTGCAACAGCTCTATTTTTTGAAAACCCGGTCGACCGGCCGGTCGACCGAGGCTGTATTTCTGCCTTAACGGCTATATTTTAAAACACGTTTTTAATGGGGTGTTTTGTCTCTAAACGAGCTTAGGGGCTGATTTCTGGGTCAAATACTTCCTAATTACTTATTATACTAGTTTACCCTTTAATCCCTAGCTCTATCCTATAAATAGGGTTTATTAGGATTATGGTTTTTACAACAAGCTTTTGCAAAAATACTCAAGTTTAAAGTTCTCAAAAGAAGTTTTCATTCTCTGTTTTTGTGCTGAAAAATCTCTCATTTCTGAAGTTTTTGATTCTAAACTCTCTTCAAATTCATTTTCTTTTTTCACTTACAATACTTGAGCTTCAATCCTACACATTGTTCTATAGGGTTTTTGTAAGGGAAAAACGATTTTCCAAAAGAGGGTTTGTGGTCTTTTGATCATCAAGAGATACTTGTATTCGTGATTGAGGAGTTGGGTACTCCGGTGTGATTGTAACTCTTTGTGAAGTTATATGGTTGGAAATCCTTCTGGGTGAAGGTGGGGACGTAGAGCTGGGTGCTCGAACCTCGGAAAAATTCTCTGTGTTTGCGTTTGGTTTACTTGCTTTAATTCCTTACTTTATATTCATTGCTTCATTTACTTGCTTTATATTCATTACAATATTCACTTGTTTCATATTCATATTGTCGATCAAATATTCATACAACAAGATTGCAATACGCATCTCAAACTCTTATCTAGAGGAATCACGAGGAAGGAGTTCAGAGCCCTTCACGGGGTATTCGGCTTCTAGTCTTGTTTTGGGTGATTATTGCATCATAACATTTTTATTTGTGCATTGATTAGCATTATCACCTATTCACCCCCCCCTCTAGGTGATTTCAAATATAGACTTCATAATGCCTGTTAACAATCCATATTCATCCACCTATAATTCCGGTTGGAGAAATTATCCAAATTTCTCATGGGACCTAAACAACAATGATCAAATAAGGCCAAAATTCTCCAACAATTTTCAACATTCTCCTTATCAACAAAATTTTCCCAACCAAAGTCCTCCACCCTCTTTCAAAATTCACATATGGAAACAAGACTCTCCAATATGGAAAGAAAGGTAGACACTCTAGTTAAAAGCCAAGACACACTAGCTTAAATCTTGACTAGGATAGAGATGCAACTGAATCAATAAGAAAGACAAAAGGGAACTCTACCAAGTCAACCATTGCCAAACCCTAGGAATCCTAGGCAAGCCAATGAGGCTCAAGACCCAAACCAGTGTAACTTGGTTCATATGTTGAGGTCAGGGTAGGGGTGGCAGACGGGTCACGACCCGCCAGACCCGACCCGACCTAACCCGCAGTTAGCGGGTCTGGGTTTGGGCTAATTGGGTTTGGGTCGTAATCGGGTCGACCCATCTGAACTGATTATTAAATGGGTCAGGTCGACTAGAACCCGCCAGACCCGCTTGACCCGCCAGACCCAATTATTCTCTCTCCTCCTCGTCCTCCTCCCCTCCGATCTCCTCCACCGCCGCCACCGCCCCCCCCCCCTCACCTAAATTAAATTGTCAAAAAATATGTGTGAGCCAAATTTTGAACCTGTGACCTCTAGTGTATGAGTTTACTGTGATGACCAACCATATCACCAAATAATTTAGTAATATAGTGTAAAAAAATTGTATTTAAGGCTTAATAATCGGGTCAAATGGGTCGGGTCGGGTCGACCCGATTAAGTCTGGGTCGGGTCTGGGTCTGAATTTTTGACCATATAATAATCGGGTCGGGTCGATCCGACCCGATTATTATATGGGTCGAGCAGTAATTGGGTCGGGTCGACCCGACCCGACCCAATTGCCACCCCTAGGTCAGGGAAACAAGTTGATAATCAAGTATCCATGTCACTGGAACCAGCTCAATTGTCTACTAATCTAGTTTCACTCCATCTCCACAAAACTCCAAAGAAACTGAAGTTGATAAGTCAGCAAACAAGTACACCAGCTTATAGTCCCATTTTCAAATAGGCTTAGGAGTAATAATAATGCACATATGGAGAAACTGCTCAAGGTATTTAATTAAGTTAGGCTTAATATACTACTTCTTGATGCAATCCAACAGGTCCCTAGTAATGCCAAATTCCTTAAGGACATGTGCACCAAGAAAAGAAAGACAAATATGCCCAAGAAGATTTTTCTAGCCACTAACATTAATGGGCTATTGTCCAACCAGATCCCAGTCAAGTACAAAGACCCTGCTTGCCCCACCATTTCTTGCACAATAGGTTAAGCTGAAATTAGTAGAGCACTCCTCGATTTAGGAGCGAGCATTAATTTGCTTCCCTTCTCTGTATATCAACAACTTGGATTAGGCAAACTCAGCCCAACTCAAGTTACGATCCAATTAGCTGATCGATCAATTAAAGTTCCAAAGGGAGAGATCAACGATGTCCTTATACGTGTAGGAGAATTTATTTACCGAGTAGATTTCATTGTTTTAGAGACACAACCTGTGTCTAATCCTAGGTCCCAGACTCCTGTCATCTTAAGATGTCCGTTCCTAGCAACTGCTAACGCAATTATAAATTATAAAAGCGGATCCATGAGATTGACTTTTGGAGACATGACCAAGGAAGTTAATGTTTTCAACTTAGGTAAGCACTCCTACGACATAAATGACCACCCTTTGAGGTCAACTTTATTAAAAATATGAGTAGTGAGCATAAAGAGGAGGTCACACTAGAATCAAAGGATGATGAAGAGTTAGAATCTAGTGATCTCAACCTTGATGAGATTGAGTGGACAGCAAGTCTAAGTTCATAAAGATGGAGAATTTAAGCTTAACACCTCCACCCATTGAGCCACCTCCTTCCTTAAGTTAAAGACCTTGCCTAAGCATCTTAAGTACGCCTACCTTGGTGAACAAGAGACGTTACCAGTCATAGTTGCATCCAACTTGACTAATAGGTAAGAGAAAGACCTATTGGCAACCCTTAGAAGACATAGGGAAGCCATTGATTGGACTATGGCCGATATCAAGGGATTAAGCCCTAAAATAGTCCAGCATAGAATCCATCTAAATGAAGGGGTTAAACCGAAGAGGGACCCACAGCGTAGGCTAAACCTGCTCATGCAAGAGGCTGTACAAGCCGAAACAGTGAAACTGTTGGATAATGGGATCATTTATCCCATCTCTGATAGCCAATGGGTCAGTCCAGTGCACGTAGTCCCTAAAAAGTCCAGTTTTACTATGGTGGAAAACGACAAGTAAGAGTTAGTGCAAACACGACTACCAACCAAGATTCGAGTATGCATAGACTATCGCAAGTTGAACGCCGCTATTAGAAAAGACCATTTCCCCTCCTATTTATCGACCAAATGCTGGAACGATTAGCAGGCCATGAGTATTACTGTTTCTTGGACGGTTACTCAGGGTATAACCAAATTCCAATAGCCCCAGAGGACCAAGAAAAGACAACGTTCACATGTCAATTTGGGACGTTTGCTTATTGTCGAATGCCTTTCGGCCTATGCAATGCCCCCGCGACATTCCAACGTTATATGTTAAGCCTTTTCTCTGACATGGTCGAGCGCTTCTTAGAGATCTTCATGGACGATTTCTCCGTCTATGAAAATTCGTTTGACTAATGTCTACATCGCTTAGAACTAGTACTAAAAAGGTGCACTGAAAAGAACTTGACCCTAAATTGGGAAAAGTGTCACTTTATGGTGCAGCATGGGATTGTCCTAGGTCATGAGATATCTAGGAAAGGGATCAAAGTGAATAAGGCTAAGGTGGAGATCATAGCCAAACTCTTAATTCCACGATGTGTGAAAGACATTTGTTCTTTTTAGGACACGCTGGGTTTTACAGTAGGTTCATTAGGGATTTTAGCAAAATTGCTAGACCCCTTACAAACCTTTTAGCCAAAAACGTACCCTTCATCTTTGATGACAAGTGTAGTAGCACATGGGAGAAGCTAAAATTAGAACTTATCTCTACACCTATCATCTCACCTCCGGACTAGTCCAAACCCTTTGAGATTATGTGTGATGCTTCCGATTTTGTTATAGGCACTGTCTTAGGACAACGCAAAGATAACAAGCAGCACGTAATCTATTATTCAAGTAGAACACTTAATGATACCCAAGTAAATTATACTAAAATTGAGAAAGAATTCTTGGCAGTTGTGTTCGCATTGAAGAAATTTTGCCCATACCTACTTGGGACCAAAACCACGATATTCACCGACCATTTTGCACTTTGATACCTAATGCTCAAAAAGGATTCGAAGGCTCGACTCATTCATTGGATCCTCCTCCTCTAAGAATTTGATCTCAAAATTTGAGATAAAAGGGTGTCAAAAATGTCATCACCGACCATCTCTCTCGTGTGCCAAACGCACCTTCCGATGAACTGCCCATCAACGATAATTTCCCCGACGAACAACTTTTAGCCATCTCTACAGAACTATGGTTTGCCGATATAGTTAATTACTTAGTCACAAACCAAACCCCATCTAGTTGGTCAAAACAGGATAGATACCGGTTCTTATCTCAAGTCCGGTACTTCATGTGGGAGGACCCTTATCTCTTCAAATATTATAGCGACCAAATAATTAGGAGATATGTTCCCGAAGAGGAAACTAGAAGTGTTCTAGCCTTTTATCACGAATTTGCTTGTGGTGGACACTTTGGTCCTCGCAAAACAGCCAAAAAGGTACTACAGAGTGGCTACTATTGGCTCACTTTGTTTAAAAACGCATTTGACTTTTGCTTTCACAAGATGCGAATGATAGGAAGGATTTCTAAATATAATATGATGTCCCTAAACCCAATTCTAAAAGTAGAACTCTTTGATGTTTGGGGCATTGATTTTATGTGATCCCTTCCTAATTCATTTGGGAACCAATACATCTTGTTGGCTATAGATCACGTATCAAATGGGTTGAAGTCATCCCTTGCAAAACAAATGACAACAAAGTTGTTGTCAAATTCTTGAAAGAAAACATCTTTTCACGCTTTGAAATCCCTCATGCCATAATAGTGATAATGGTACACATTTTTGCAACAGAACTTTTGAAGCTCTTATGGGAAAATATGCCATAACACACAAGTTATCCACACCTTATCATCCTCAAACCAATGGGCAGGTAAAAGTCTTAAATAGGCAAGTTAAGCTTATCTTGGAGAAAACTGTGAATCAAAATAAGAAGGACTGATCCACCAAATTGGTGGATGCCTTATGGGCATATAGGACCGCCTTTAAAACGATTCTAGGAATGTCGCCTTATAGGTTAGTCTTTAGAAAAGCTTGCCACCTTCCTATTGAGTTAGAGCATCGAGCCTTATGGGAAATTAAAGCAGCTGAATTTTGATCTAGATAAGGCCGGTGCGCTTCGAAAATTGCAAATTTTTGAACTTGAGGAGTTAAGGAACGAGGCGTATGAAAATGTGATGATTATGAAAGATAGAGTTAAGGTTTTTCATAATAAGTTTATCATGAGAAAAACTTTTGTTCAAAGATAAAAAGTCTTACTTTATAATTCTAGACTTCACCTTTTTCCAAGAAAGTTGAAATCAAGATGGACAGGGCCTTTTGTTATTAAGACTGTGTTTCCACATGGAGCCATAGAGATATACGACCCTAAAAATGGAAATGAATTCAACGTAAATGTTCAACGTCTGAAACCGTTTTTGGAATCAGTGCCGGAAGCAGACACAGCCATGGGTCTTTTTGACCCAATGTATCGGTAACTCTACCTCTCTGCCAGTTCATTTCATGCATTTATACATACATGGATACATTGGGGACAATGCATGAGATAAGTGTGGGGGGTACTAACGCTTAACTTTTAAAAAAAATAAAATAAATAATAATAAAATATATATATATATTTATTATTGACTAACCGTAGGTTGCTGTTAGCATAATTCACTAACCTTAGGTTATTAACTCGACAAAATTTTTCCTTTTATTTCTAAAAAAATTATTTACTAACCAGACTAATATAATGATTAACTTACTAACTTTCTGTTAATATTAACTTAATAATATATATATATATATATATATATATATATATATATATATATATATATATATATATATATTTGAGAAAGGAAACAATATTTTGACTTATCTTTTAAAAGAAATCCAAGTTAATCTTAAGAATTAGGAAAATCATGATTAGGATTTCTAAAAACTTAGTCAAAATAAAATAAATTGTTGGATTTTTAGGTATAGGAGGAAAATTTGAATAAGTAATTAGTCTTAATTTTTAGTTTAATGAAATGTGCATACCTAATACACTTATACATCTAGGATTCTAAGACAAAGACTCTTGTGCCTTAAAAATATATATATAATAATATAATAAAAAATTCACTAATTAAGTTGGATACATGTGCCTCAAGAAGCATAAGTATTCAGCCTAAAGGTGATTTTATAAATAAAGTCCTTAGTTTTGTGGCCTAGTTCACTCGAGTCTTTAAGTCCGTGGGGTGTTTTCTCACCCGGTGCCCCAAAACCGACAGGTTTGGGAGCCACCGACCTTAGGCTCGCTACATGGGTGAATTAGAAAGCCTAAGAAAGCTAAGAAATATTATCTATATATGTACTAACACATCTAATAGTCAATTAGTTAGGTATGAGGGCCTCAAGAAGCCTTGATACTTATACAAAAGAAAATTAGGTGAGTTATATATATTATTAAAAAAAATAATAATATATATATATGTATACATAAAAAGAAATAAAAAGAAAAAAATAATAATAAAGAGGCATGGGAGTCCAAGTTAAAGAATCCCTAGTAAAGATTCACATTCACAAGGATGCATATGACTTAGGATAATAAAGGGACTACCTAAATATTCAATTTTAATCCTTACGTAAAATTGATAACGAATTATTGTATAGAGACTAAGTTAAAGAATGAATAAAAATGATAATCCTAAAACTTATAGATTGCTTAGTTTCCTCAAACATATTTCAAATATTTCTCTCCTTTTTCAAAATAAAAAAATTAATTAATTACTAACATTTTCTTCTTTTATGGATTTTGTGGGTGTAATCCACTGAAAACCCTCACGAGACAACACTCGTCCTCTAGGGGTAACCTAGAGGTTTAACGGCTTGTTGCACGTGCTAAGTGCAACCGTGATTCCTACGAAAGTGAGTTAGGATAGGCTATTTTTATTTTCTTTTCCTTTTTCTTTTTTATTTTTCCTCGAGGACGAGCAAAAAGATAAGTGTCGGGTGTGATAGGTAGTCAAAAGTACATATTTATTATAATATTTATCATCATATTTTCCTACTTATTCTTTTATAAAGCACTGCTACGTAATATTTTATTGTTTAATATTGTGCAGGCCTTGAGTAATTAAAGAATAAATAAATGAAGCTCAATTGAAGCCCAAAAGCCTAAAAAGCCAGCAAGCCCACATGCATGATTTATTTTAGTAATTTAGAAGCTTCTATCTTATCTAACCTAATTTAAACTTGAATTTTAAATTATTAATTTAAAATCTAGGGGAGAAGGAGGAATGATAAAATAGGACTCCTAATTACTATTCAAATCAGGAGGAGAAGAAGAATAGAATAAGATGGATCCTTATCCTAATTAAAATCAGAGGTAGACTTCTACTTGAACCTAGTTACTTGCACTACAAGATAAAGATAAAGAGAAGAAAAGGCTTGAAGATAAAGATAAAGGACCAACTCCTTTTTAAATTCAGATTTTTGATAACTTGCTTCCCATTTTATCCCGAATTCTCAAGATCGAGGATCAGAATGCAGAATCCAAGAGGAGGCGCCCAGACGGACGGATCAGAGGAGGCCACGCGAGAAAGCGCGTGGCCATTGGCCACGCTTTTGCCACGGAATCGCGGCTATGGCCGCGTTGCTGCGGCAGTTTGGATAAATCTGGCAACGCGTTTTCGTGGGCAAGTTGTACTGGGATTCTACGTCTTAAATCTCCTATAAATACCCCTGCAGAGCAACAGAGAGGGAGATCCGAGAAGCAAAAGTCTAGGGTTTCCTTTAGATCCTCTTTCTTTACGAATTTTCTTGTATTTTTTTTTATTTATAGAAGAAGATTGTGGAAGAAGCAGAAGAGCTTTGTAATTGGCCGGTGACATCCAATAAAAAGGTTCTTTATTCTTTTTTCTCTTCTTACTTTGCAATTCAATTTAGTTTTCTGCTTTAGCTTATTTGTTTTTTCTTCTTTTAATTTTAATGCAACTTTTCTTATTCAAAATAAAAATTAAAAATAAAAATATGAATAACTAATTAAACTTATAGTTTACTAATCTCTCGATCAACCCTAGTTTAGTTCAAAAGATGAACTGTTTGACATCTATGCTTGTTAGAAACCCTAGGATTAAATTGGTGTTCTTGAATATGAATAATAATTAAGTTTAATTAATTTGGGTCGCACATTTTAAATGGTTATTCACGGTTCATATTTAAATACTTTGATAGCATAATTTTAAATGGACTTTTCTTATGCTATGTTTTGAAATTAAGATGAACTATAGTTTAATTTTTATTAGTGCACACTAATTAGAATTCCAACATTTTTGCATTGATTCTCAATCAACTAGGGTGGATAATTCTTTATTCAATATGATATTCACTCTTTTAGACTAATACTTTGGTTGTGGTAGATGATTAGTAGACTATAATTCTTTTTCTTGATTAAATCTAATTCTCACAATCAATATCTCTTTTTTCAAGCCAATTTTAGAGAAAATCATTCTAAAAAGCTTCCATCGCATCCTTCCCTGTTAATCGACCCGTCTAGCCCTTGCTATACGGTTACATTGAAATGAGACTAAGATTTTCTAATTTTAACTCTTTTTTTTATTATTTTCTGTTTTCAATCACTCCTGCCGGCCCCTTCCTTCAAAATATAAATAAATAACTTTTGAATACAAACAAATAGTAGGTCATACCATATATAGAATTCGTCATTAAGACGATAGTCACTCCCTAAAATTTCTAATGTAGTAGCAAACAAGCATATTAGTACACATATCAATTTCACCCAAGATTAGGCATAGCCCAACTACAAATATATATACATACACACACAACACCATATAACACCATGCCATATGAACCAAGAATATGTCGCTAGCACCATCGAGATCGAGCTCGATTTGTTTCTAGTGAGTTTATATTTTTACCTTTCCTTAATATTTCACTTTTTAAGGATGTGGGGCATGTATTATTTAGGGTTAATCATAGGATCACCTTATAATTTTTAAACTCTAGAATATCCTACACTACATAGCCTTACCTAAGATTGGAGCGCCTAATAATATGAAACCATACCTCCACATAACATGAATCTTAAACATGTTTCTATTATTTCCTCTTCACCAAATAATTTTATGTAAAAATAATGTGACATCAACACATAATAGTTTGTTTATTGTTACTAAAAATTTCATAGACCCACTTACAGACTCTACTAAATTTCAAGAAGTCTAGGTTTACTCACCTCCTTCAACGTTGGATTTTTATTAGATTTCCCCCTATATGAGTCTCAAACAACACCCTTGATTAAAAGGAGAACAAGTGGGAAAATTTCTTGTGCTAATAGCATCAATAACATAAAACAAAACACTGAAAATCAGATTTTTATGCCATAAAAATTCTGTCGGGTTATACCTTAAGAGTAACAATGACCCCTAAAAGTTGAGATTTTGAGTTGATTTCTCCACCCAAACCTGATCTACCTTGAAACAACCTCCTCCTTCCTCCCACTCCCTCTCTCTTTATCTAGAACATCGTCGGCCACGCCTGGGGAGGCTGGGCGTAGCTGGTCCTGGGGGCGGCTGTGCCTAGTAGCCCCCCGAATTTTTTTTTTTCGTTGGGAGGGAGAAGAAAGGATGGGAGGAAAAGGAAAGAAAAGAAGAAGAGAGGAAAAAAGGGATCTTGATTTGTAAAGGAAGAAGAAGGGATGGATTTCTAGCGTTTTAGCCATAGCTTCCTCCCATCTCTTTGGGAAAGAAGAGATGAGAGATTTCTCTCACCCAAAATTAGTAATTCGCCATTCACTTATTTACAAGTTTGCCATTGACCAGAGATGTCCAAGTGTCTCACACCTTGATCAAGAGCATCTTAGCCCTTGATCCACCATCTCCATGCACACCTACTTTCCCACTAATGAAGGTTGAATTTTTTATATTATAGTTTGTATTTTAAATTTTCTTTTTATTCTTTATTTAATTGGTAATGATAAATATAACATTAACCTAAACTTTCTATTATTCCTAAGAATACCAAAAATTAAATAAGGAAAAATAGAAGTTTATAAACATACATAGCTAAAATTGTATACTCAAGTTATGCAACTATGGTAATGGTACTAATGACTAATTAATCACACCTTACCCTAAGAGTTTCATATTTCTACACATATATATATCTGACCAACTTACTATTTAGACTGTCCATT
The DNA here is from genome assembly GCA_038442645.1 of Agave tequilana. Lineage (NCBI taxonomy): Eukaryota > Viridiplantae > Streptophyta > Magnoliopsida > Asparagales > Asparagaceae > Agave > Agave tequilana. The sequence goes on along the minus strand of JAVJIF010014403.1, from coordinate 74,887 downwards.
TTGCGCCGCTTGATGGATGGCAGAAAGTATTAAAAATACTTAATTTTGGGTCTACAGATAGTTGAAATAATATAAATCAACTTCAGCGGAGTGGATCTTGTATTTGAATGTCGGAGGGTTCTATTTGAGTGGTAAGGATTCGGACTCAAATCCTTCTGGAAGGACACAAATATATCTCTCTGTGTGTGTATTAATATAAGTACTAAGGCTTAATACGCTAAATCCCTAACAGTCTTTATAAGCTATAACAACGAGTAGGAATTTATTTATCATTTTACAGCAGTATATATTTATGATGAACGTTGACAAAACATTCAATTTCTCCCCCCGAATTTGATATTTAAACTCAGGCGACGTCCTTTTTCAAGGGAAGACCTCTATCAAAGACCTCAGATCTAAGGGAGTAATCTTTGTTGTATACTAGTCTACGGACTAATATACTATAATCTAAAAAATTTAAGAGGAGAGCAACTTTTCTTTCTTGCTTGCTTGCTTTATTGCTTGATACAAAAAACAAAGAGGTACACTGGCCTTTTATAGGCTTCAAACTTATAAGAATATCACCTCCAAATTGATGATGACTTATGATGATGACTCTTCAATCCTTCTAATTTAAAGATGATGACTTTTTATTTCTCTCAATTGATGATGACTCCTAATTGATGATGACTCATCATTTCTAATTAAAGATGATGACTCTTTATTTCTCTCAATTGATGATGACTCCTAATTGATGATGACTCATCATTTCTAAATTAAAGATGATGACTCTTTATTTTCCAAAATCATAAAGACATTTTTATTTGATATTCCAACACACCCCCTCAAATCAAAATGTTTTCATATCGAGCATTTCTTTTAGCCTTCTGAAAGGTTCAATAGGCAATGGCTTGGTGAAAATATCTGCTACTTGCTCCATGGTATGATAATACTCCAGCTCCACAGTTTTCTGCTTTACATGGCCTCTGAGAAAATGAAACCGTGTATCTATAGGTTTTCTCCTCCCATAATGTATTGGGTTCTTTGCAAGTTGGATGGCTGATTTGTTGTCCACAAATATTACAGTCGCTTCTTCTTGTGGATGATCCAATTCCTTTAAAATGTCCGCAACCAAATAGCTTCACATACAGTAGATGAAGCTGCCACATACTCTGCTTCGCATGAAGATAAGGCCACAACTCCTTACTTCTTTAAGATCCATGAAAATGCAGTTGGCCCAAGATAGAAGACATAGCCAGTGGTGCTTTTTCCTCTCATCTTGGTCACCTCCCCAGTCGCTATCTGAATAGCCTACTAACTCTGCAGTTTCACCATAAGTATACCAAGGTTGAGTGTGCCTTTGATATACCTTAGAATTCTCTTTGCAGCTAGCCAATGAGACTCCTTCGGTGTCTCCATATAGCGACTCACAAGTCCGACTCCGTAAACAAGATGATATAACTTCCACCTGTGATGAGCTGCAAGTGAAATTAATAGTCTCACCGTATCTAATCGAGCAACTGGTGCAAAGACTTCTTCATAGTCGATGCCGTATTTTTGTTTGTAGCCTTTCGCCACAAGCCTCGCCTTGTACCGATCAACCTCACCATCTGCTGTGCGTTTGATCTTGTACACCCATTTGACACCTATCGCCTTGTGATTTTGTGGAAGTGTTGTCAACTCCCATGTGTCGTTCTTCTGGATGGCATGCAGCTCCTCCTTCATTGCTGATCGCCAACAATCTTCTTCCTTAGCCTCTTGGAAAGTTAGAGGCTCATGATCGGCATATAAACAAAAGAGATTAGTTTCTTCATCTTTTTCTATCTGCTCATAGATCTCCCTGAGGCTTCTCATTTTGATTGGACCTCGTTGCACGGAGGATTCTCTACTACTACCTTCCCCAGAAGATGGAGAACCTCTTGCAGGAGACGGTGTAGCATGTTGAGGAGATGGTGGTGTAGTTGGTGGTGGATCCTCTTGTAGGGGCTCGTCAGGTTCATTCACCATGGGTTGCTCTTTGACAGTCTCTTCATTGCTCTAACTCCATGCTTCAGCTTCATTGAAGACAACATCTCTACTAACCACTAGTTTCTTAGTTAGTGGATTGTAAAGCTTGTATGCCTTCGACTCCTCGCTATATCCGATGAAAATGCATTTTCACCATGATTGTCAAGCTTCTTCCTTTTGACTTCAGGTACTTGAGCATATGCAACACACCTAAAAATTCGTAGGTGTGCGACATTAGGCGTATAGCCGCTCCATGATTCTTGAGGCGTCTTGCCCTTCACTTGCTTCGTCGGGCACCGGTTGAGCAAGTAGGTTGAACATGCCACAGCTTCCGCCCAAAACTGCTTCGGCAATCCCTTTTCTTTAAGCATGGTTCTTGTCATGTCAAGAATAGTGCGGTTCTTTCTTTCTGCGATGCCATTTTGCTGTGGTGTATAGGCAGTAGTAAACTGCCTCTTTATGCCTTGCTCCCTGCAATATTCTTGAAACATGTTTGAGGTGTACTCACCACCTCGATCAGATCGGAGAGTTTTTAGCTTATAGCCACTCTCTGCTTCAACAAGAGCTTTAAAATTCTTAAAGGTAGTAAAGGCAGCAGATTTTTCTTTAAGAATGTACACCCACAACTTTCTACTGAAATCATCAATGAAAGTAATAAAATATCTATTACCTCCTAAAGAGACGGGATCTAGCGGTCCGCAGATGTCAGTATGAACAAGTTGTAATGGTGCTTTCGCTCTCCACGACTTTCCATTGGAAAAGGAAGTCGTGTTTGCTTGCCAATTATGCAAACTTCACAAGTATGACTTGGTGGATCGATTGTTGATAAACCTCGTACCATGCTGGTTGTAGATAGTAGCTTCAGGCCGCTGAAATTTTAATGACCGAAGCGAAGATGCCACCTCCATGACTCATTCTCCATGAGTCCTTGAAAACACTTCTCAACTTTTGTGTTTAGATGTAAGGGAAACATGCGGTTCCCTGTCATCTTAATACAAGCTATAAGACCTCCTTTTGTATTTTTCAACCAAAGGTGGTTGTTCTCCATATATACTTTATATCCTTTTCGAGTAATTGACCGATGCTGAGAATATTACTTTTCATGTTAGGAATATAATAAACATCGGAAATACTCGGGCTTACCATCCTTTTGATAGATTTTGATCTTCCCTCTGCCTTCAACGGAGAGTTTTGAAGAATCTCCCAAGCTCACACTTCCATGAACTCCGTCTGTGAGTTCCATGGATAGTTCTTTCTTCCCGCACATGTGGTTGCTAGCACCCGAGTCAAGGTACCACACATCATTCTGAACACTTGAATCATCATGAGCAAGAAGAAGAGTAGAGTTATTACCCGTGTCATTTGTTGCTTCGGCAAGATTGGTAAGATCTTCAGTTCTGTGCCAGCAATCCGAGGCATAGTGTCCAAATTTTTGACAGTTGTAGCATTGGACGTTCTTATTGTTTCCACGTCCAGATGTAAATCTTCCTCGATTGCTTCGTCCTCGACCTCTGAAGTTTTGGAACTCCACTTGATTTTGAGTGGTTCGTTGTTGGGGACCACGTCTCCTACCTCTGCCACGACCACGACCTCTACTATGTGAGCCACGATCATTTAGAGTCAGCTTTGACTCTAATGCTTGTTCCAAGACTATGGAACAAGTCTTCTTTTGCATGCGTTGCTCATGAACTTGGAGAGATCCCAAAAGCTCCTCTATTGATATCTCCTCCAAATTCTTGGACTCCTCAATTGCCGTCACCACGTGCTCGAACTTTGATGTGAGGGATCGCAGCAATTTCTCCATCACTCGGACGTCCTCCATCTTCTCTCCATTTCTCCTCATTTTATTCACAATTAGTAGTAATCGTGAATAATAATCGGAAATTTTTTCTTCATCTTTCATTTGAGCGGCTTCAAGATCGCCCCTCAAAGTTTGAAGGCGAATTCGCTTCACCCCGCTCGACTCCTTTGTAGATGGTAGCAAGGATTTCCCATGCTTCCTTGCTCGTCGTTGCTTCGGCAACTCTCTCGAGGGTAGACTCGTCTAACCCTTGATAGAGTAGAAAACGAGCCTTGCAATCCTTCTTTCTTTACTCTTTAAGAGTCTTCTTCTCTTCGGTAGTGTAGGCGGCTTCTACCTCCGGTGTGGGTTCTTTGAACCCATCAAAGATTAGCTCCCACAACTCTTGAGAACCAAATAGAGCTTTCATCTGAATTGACCAACTCTCATAGTTATCTTTCAATAACTTGGGCACTTGTGGATTGAGGAGATTGTTGGTGGAGGCCATGAGGAGAAGAGGAAATGAAACAAAATTGAAATTGGCTCTGATACCAATTGTTGTATACTAGTCTACGCACTAATATACTATAATCTAAAAATTTTAAGAGAAGAGCAACTTTTCTTTTCTTGCTTGCTTGCTTTATTGCTTGATACAAAAAACAAAGAGGTACACTGGCCTTTTATAGGCTTCAAAACTTACAAGAATATCAACCTCCAAATTGATGATGACTCGTGATGATGACTCTTCAATCCTTCTAATTTAAAGATGATGACTATTTATTTCTCTCAATTGATGATGACTCTTAATTGATGATGACTCATCATTTCTAAATTAAAGATGATGACTCTTTATTTCTCTCAATTGATGATGACTCCTAATTGATGATGACTCATCATTTCTAAATTAAAGATGATGACTCTTTATTTTCCAAAATCATAAAGACATTTTTATTTGATATTCCAACAATCTTGTAGCGAGTGAAGCCTGCCTTCATGAATATTTAGCTCCATTCGTGTTCTTCCCTCTCTTTACCATCTACACCAATCATCATCCCTACATCCCACAATAGTTGTGTCTCTATCTCTTTACAATCTTTGCGATCTTTCACCACTATATCTATCATAATCACTTTTCCTCCTGTTTAAGGAATGGCTTCTTCATGCATTCTTCAGTATCTTCATTCATTCTTCATCACTCCAGCCATGCAATATTGCCTGCAAGAAGCAATATGCATATTCAAGTGCAAATTCATAAGAATTAACAGTTATGGAAAATTATTTTCATGTTACTATCTTGAATTTTTTTAAGTGGACTTCACTTGAACCCCTATGTTTGAAATCATGAAAGCTCTCGTATTTTTGTACATTTACATATTTCACATCAGGCCTCTTACATATATTTCTACGTATAACTTTATATATATTTTTAATTATTTGCATCAACCCCTCTACCATCTAGAGTTAATAAAAACTAAATTAAAAGTGCATTTTAGTATACTAATCCAAATTTATATCAATTTTTATAATTTATAAGATTAAAATAGATTAAGTTGATCTAGAATTGGTCATTCTACCAACCACATCCCATGCTCAATTCAGTCAAGTGACGGAGCTATATGTTTTTTAAAATTACTGCAAATTATTAATAATTGTTATATTATATGTCATGAAAACCATGAAAACTAAGAAAAGTATCTTTTATTCTTTAAAGACATCATTATGTATCACTAGCTTATATGAAATGAAATAACATATTTCTAAAGCATTTAAGTTAGCCTAATATTTTTAAATATCTGATCAACACTGAACTAGAAGAAATAATTTTAAAAAAAAAATTATATTAACTTTGTACTTCATTTGTAGTTATTGAAGAATTTGTATGGTGTGACCCTCGATGTAAGTCCTGGATCTGTCCCTGCATGAATGGACAAATTTCTAAAATAACGCAATAAATAATTTAGAAATTTTTGTGAAGATACCTTGAGAAAAATGGCATCAGCCTTGGGACGCTCTCAAACATGTCCCCGCCGATTGCTTCAACAAGCGGGCTCTCGGCGCGGCCGCAATGACATGAGGAAGATCAAAGACGGCACACTTCAAACCCGGGAAGGCCTGCGCGATGGCACGGGCAGCCTTCGACATCGACAAGGCTGCTCACCCCCTTGAAAACCTCTCCACACTTGTCAGCCACCGCTCTCATCACCAAGAGCGAGTCGCCCGCCATAATATCATTGATCATCGAGTTGAACCCGGGTTCCTTGTGTTGGGTATTCTGCTTAACAAGAATCAATCTGACAACTAATCAAGATCACTGAGATATCAACAATCTAATTGGCCAGATCGGCAAATATCAGGTGGGAGGTTTTCCGTTCAATAGAACGTTCCTTAATTTAAGAACCACCTTTCAATTTCCTTCCTTGGTTAAAGCACCAATTAGACTGAATCTAAGTCAGTCTCGATATACTATAAGTATATCCCCCAATTAGACTGAATCTAAGTCAGTCTCGATATACTATAAAGTATATCCCCTATATAAAGGACTTAATCCACTTATACAGTATTAAGAGTGAGGTACGCATATAGCGAATCTCCTTAAGACAATTACGTCCCCGCACCGGTGCTAACGGGATAATGGACGCTGTCTCCCAAGATACAACACTCTTTCACGGTATTTGGATAGCACTACCAAATCACCGTACGGTCGAACCGTAGTCAACCAGTACCTTCACAGGATCGTTGAAGCAGCGGTACAAGGACAAATTTCAAACAAATATTTGCCTTTACTCTTCTGGAGGAGCACCCACTGTTTGAGGACGATGGAAGGTAGTAGAATATCTTTCTTCAGAAGTACCAGATTCAGACAACAATTCTTATAAAAGAATATGTTGAATTTTCTGATTCCTCTTTCAGACAATTTTGCAGAATCTCCGTTGGAAGTCGCTTCGTAAACCGAGTTACGGATTTCCCACTTCCCTTTTTGGAAGTCACTTCACTTCAGAACTCTACTTCCTAATTCAGAATGCAAAACTTAATTTGCAGTTCAGAATTTAGAGAGAGAAGAGAAGATTGGTGTTTTTCTTGGTGTTGTGTGTGTTTCAATTGAGAAATTGGAGTGCTTTATATAGCACTCCAAGAGGGGCCAACAGGACTGAAAGATTGCAACCTTTCGACCCAACCATTGCAACCTTTGTGCGTCCAACTGGTTCGCAACCTTTGGCAGTCCAACTGGTTTGCACCCTTGGCAGTCCAATTGGTTCGCGACTGTTGGCAGTCTAACTGGTTTGCACCCGTTGGCAGTCCATTGGTTCGCGACTGTTGGTGGTCCAACAGGTTCGCAACCTGACAGCGGAGCGGAGCGGGTCCGGTCCGGTTCGGCCCTTACTACGAGACCTGATTCAAAAAGAACCAGGCCAGGTAGGGAACCCGAACCCGAACCCGAACCCATGCCCATGCCCGGCCCGGCACCGGCACCGGCGCCGGCGCCGGCCGGCCGGCCGTCGCCGCCGCCAGCGGCGGCGCGCGTTGCGCATGCATATCTGCATGTGCGGGCATAGTTCCCTCCTTTTCGCGCGCGAAAACTCCAAGTACCCAAAGGGCACGCCCTTTGTTCTCAGTTTTCTCTATTTATACACCATAAACTTCCATCCCACGGCCAATGTGGGACTAAATGCTTTAAGCTACCTTTAGTCCCGTTTTGGCTTTGAATTAGGCAATCTTTGGACTTGAATATCTCATTCATTCGAAGTCGGAATTGAACATGTGAATATACCACGTTCATCCCCAATGGAAGGAGAACACACTCCAACCATCATCCATTTGATTCGATCAACGGATCTCGCCATAATTCAACTCGAAGATTCGCCTTTCATATTCTTCAATTCCACAATCCCCCACAATGAATGGAGATTCAAGGAATGACACACAAAGAGACTGACTCTATTGTGAAGGTACTTGAGAAAGAAACTGCATAAGGATAGGTGAACTAGGTCTTGAACCTTCCATAGCGAAAGCTTTATCGGACTTACTGGCTATCAGTGAACTAGGTCTTGAACTGTTAGCCGTTAATGTAAGCCAAGTCAACAAGCTTCACACAGTAACTTTCCAAATCAACTTTGGTTCTCGGTTGTGTCCGTTTTGGCCCTGGACATTCTTGGTTTCAGAGAGTATCTTTAGGGAATAACAGCCTCCATAGAATTCCCAAAGAGCCGACCCAACTCTATACTCACATAGGTGATGGACCTATTAAGAGTAGTCTACTCTACTCCACTTGTTTAGTAACAAGATATAGGCATCATTAAAAGCATTTAAGCTTATCCTTAATCCACTTGTAGAAAAGCACTTATGTGCACCTTAAGAATGGATTGGAGTCAAGCTCCAAGTGCTTACTTGCTGAGTCAATCATAACTAGTTTTTCCTCTTGAACTTAGTCCGTGGGATCTCCAGTCGCTAAGTGAGGTTTCCATTAAGCTGACTCGGTAAGGTTAGGCTTTTAGACCCATTCCCCTCGATGCGCAGTTTATACGCTCTCCCTTAAACCTTTAGTAAGCGGATCCGCTAAATTATCCTTTGACGATACAAAGTCAATAGAGATAATTCCATTTGAGAGCAACTGCTTCACGTATTATGTCTATGACGAATATGTCTAGACTTATCGTTGTATATCACATTTTGTGCCCTAGATTAGCTGCTTGATTGTCACAGTGTATACATATAGTGGGCACTAGTTTTTGCCATAACGGTATATCTTCTAAGAATTGTCGAAGCCATTCTGCTTCTTCTCCAGCCTTATCTAAGGCTATGAATTCCGATTCCATAGTGGACGGGCAATACATGTTTGCTTAGAAGATTTCCAAGATACCGCTGCTCCTGCTAGAGTAAATACGTATCCGCTAGTTGATTTTGATTCCTCAGAATCTGCAATCCAATTAGCATCAATGTATCCTTCCAGTACAGGAGGATACTTTTCATATCTCAAGGCATATTCCTTGGTATGTAATACGTAACCCAATACTCGTAGTAGAGCGGTCCAATGTAGATCACTAGGATTACTAGTATATCTACTTAACTTGCTTACAGCGTAAGCAATATCGGGTCTAGTGCAATTCATTAAATACATTAGACTTCCGATAATCTGAGAATACTCCAACTGGCGTATTCCAGTTCCTGTATTCTTATGAAGGTGGATGTGTGGGAGAAAAGGATTTGTATTCTCTTTTATCCCATGATCCTTGAATCTTTCTATCATCTTATCCACGTAGTGAGATTGAGATAGACTGATTCCATCTGGTGTTCTAGTAATTTTAATTCCTAAAATTACATCAGCAACCCCCAGATCCTTCATATCAAAACATTGGATAACATTCTTTTAGTGGACTTAATAATCTCAATATTAGTCCCAAGTATCAACATGTCGTCTACATAAAGACAAACAATGATACATGCATCTCCAACTGTTTTAGTGTAAACACACTTATCGCATTCATTGATAGTGAATCCATCTTGATCATGACACTATCAAATTTCTCATGCCATTGTTTTGGAGCCTGTTTTAAACCGTATAAGGATTTTACCAATTTACACACCTTGTGTTCTTGGCCCTTGACTTTAAATCCTTCAGTTGCTCCATATATATCTTTTCACTTAATTCACCATTTAAGAATGCAGTCTTGACATCCATTTGATGGATATCTAAGTTGTGCAATACTGCAATCGCAATCAACATCCGAATGGACGTTATTCTTGTTACTGGTGAATAAGTATCGAAGTAGTCAGTCCTTCTTTTTGCCGATAACCCTTGGCTACTAATCTAGCCTTGTACTTATCGATAGATCCATCGGGTTTTAATTTTCGTTTGAAAATCTACTTACACCCAATTGGTTTACTTTCAGGAGGCAAGTTTACCAATTCCCAAGTATGATTACTTAGTATGGATTCTATTTCGCTATTTAAGCTTCTTTTCACATTTGTGCTTCTGGGTTTGACATAGCCTCTTTAAATGTTTGAGGCTCGCTCTCAATAGCGTATGCTATGAAATTTGGACCAAAAGATTTTGAGATTCTAGATCTCTGACTTCTTCTTGGTTCAATTTCGCATTTACAATTGTTCCTCGGGGCTTTCGTCCCTGACGCCATCTCGTGTGTTCTTTTCCCAGAAGTTTTATCTCCTTCCCGTTTGTACGGAAAGATGTCTTCAAAGAACACAGCATCTCGAGATTCGATAATCATGTTTACATGAATATCTGGTATTTCTGATTTATGAACCAGAAATCTGTAGGCACTACTATTCAAGGCATAGCCTATGAATATGCAGTCCATAGTTTTTGCTCCCAACTTAGTCTTTTTAGGTAATGGTGCTAGCACCTTTGCAAGGCACCCCCACATTTTGAGGTAATGGTAGGAAGGAGTCCTTCCATGCCATAACTCGAATGGTATAAGACCAAGTTTCTTATGGGGTACTCTATTTAGAATATAATTTGCAGTTAATAGAGCTTCCCCCCACAAGTTATGCGGAGCTCCAGAACTTACGAGCATGGAATTAACCATCTCCTTCAAAGTTCTGTTCTTCCATTCAGCAATTCCATTCTGCTGAGGAGTGTATGGTGCTGTAGTTTGATGTATTATACCAAAACTAGCACATAACTCACTAAAATCATTTGATTCATATTCTCCGCCTCTATCGGATTTTTAGAATCTTGATTTTCTTGTTGAGTTGATTCTCAACTTCGGCCTTATATGTTATAAACATATTTATTGCCTCATCCTTACTGTTTAAAAGATACACATAACAGTATCTTGTACAGTCATTGATAAAGTAATGAAATACTTTTTACCGCCTCTAATTGGCATAAACTTCAAGTCACACAGATCGCTATGAATTAACCCTAAAGGTTCTGTATTTCGATCAATTGAGTGAAATGAATTTTTCGCCAACTTGGCCTCAACACAAATCTCACACTTGCGAATTTCTTCCAAGTTGAGTTTAGGAATATATCCCAGATTAGACAAGTTCTTCAAAGACTTGTAATTTACATGCCCTAATCTAGCATGCCACAAAATAGGAGACTCAAGCAAATAAACAGAAGAATTTTCTTTATTTATAAGCTTCGGGTACAGATACACAGACTTTTTGTCTACCACTGCAACATTGTCTTTAAAAAGACCATCAACAAGATTCTTGTTTTGTTTGAGACGGCTGCGACATTCATTCGCCTTATGCCCCTCTTTGTTGCAGATATAACAAGTTCCCTTGAAGCGCATGTTCTTGCCTTCTTGGACTTGCCTTTGTACCCCTGGGAAGTCTTCTTCCGCTTTAAGCCTTTGGAAGTAGACGCTTTCCCCTTTGAGTCCTCGATCACATTTGCTTTTGCTTCGTAGGAGTTCTTGCTGGTCCTTTTCTCGGACTTGCGGTTGTCCTCCTCGATACGAAGCCTCACAATGAGATCCTCCAACTTTAGCTCCTTTCGCTTGTGCTTCAGGTAATTCTTGAAGTCTCTCCACGCAGGTGGGAGCTTCTCCACGATAGTAGCCACCTGAAAAGTTTCAGGTAGGATCATACCTTCGGCTTCTATCTCGTGCAAGATAAGTTGGAACTCTTGCACCTGACTGATTACAGTCTTGCTGTCCACCATTTTGTACTCCAGAAATCGTCCAACGATGAACTTCTTGGTACCAGCATCCTCAGTCTTGTACTTCTTGTCAAGACTGATCCATAACTTCTTTGCCGTTGTGATAGGACTGTAGACATTGTAAAGAGAGTCATCCAGTCCATTTAAAACATAATTTCGGCAAAGGAAGTCACATTGAGTCCATGCATCTGTTGCAGGCTCTGGTGGATCTTCCTCCAGGAATCGGGCCAGATGAAGAGTGGTCAAGTAGAAGAGCATCTTCTGTTGCCACCTCTTGAATTCTGTGCCATCAAATTTTCCTGGCTTCTCCGGCTTCGGGTTAGGAAGCAGAGTAGGCATCAAAGCTTGTAGCATGTTTGGTGCCTTGCTTGAGCTATCTTGATTAGTCTCAGACATCTTCTGCAAGTTCAAGCAGAACAGAAGTAAGAAACAATAATTGTCTTAAGATTGTTGGGTATTCTGCTTAACAAGAATCAATCTGACAACTAATCAAGATCACTGAGATATCAACAATCTAATTGGCCAGGTCGGCAAATATCAGGTGGGAGGTTTTCCGTTCAATAGAACGTTCCTTAATTTAAGAACCACCTTTCAATTTCCTTCCTTGGTTAAAGCACCAATTAGACTGAATCTAAGTCAGTCTCGATATACTGTAAAGTATATCCCCCAATTAGACTGAATCTAAGTCAGTCTCGATATACTATAAAGTATATCCCCTATATAAAGGACTTAATCCACTTATACAGTATTTAGAGTGAGGTACGCATATAGCGAATCTCCTTAAGACAATTACGTCCCCCGCACCGGTGCTAACGGGATAATGGACGCTGGTCTCCCAAGATACAACACTCTTTCACGGTATTTGGATAGCACTACCAAATCACCGTACGGTCGAACCGTAGTCAACCAGTACCTTCACAGGATCGTTGAAGCAGCGGTACAAGGACAAATTTCAAACGAATATTTGCCTTTACTCTTCTGGAGGAGCACCCACTGTTTGAGGACGATGGAAGGTAGTAGAATATCTTTCTTCAGAAGTACCAGATTCAGACAACAATTCTTATAAAAGAATATGTTGAATTTTCTGATTCCTCTTTCAGAACAATTTTGCAGAATCTCCGTTAAGTTTTCGTACTCTGTTGGAAGTCTCTTCGTAAACCGTTACGGATTTCCCACTTCCCTTTTGGAAGTCACTTCACTTCAGAACTCTACTTCCTAATTCAGAATGCAAAACTTAATTTGCAGTTCAGAATTTAGAGAGAGAAGAGAAGATTGGTGTTTTCTTGGTGTTGTGTGTGTTTCAATTGAGAAATTGGAGTACTTTATATAGCACTCCAAGAGGGGCCAACAGGACTGAAAGATTGCAACCTTTCGACTCAACCATTGCAACCTTTGTGCGTCCAACTGGTTCGCAACCTTTGGCAGTCCAACTGGTTTGCACCCGTTGGCAGTCCAATTGGTTCGTGACTGTTGGCAGTCTAACTGGTTTGCACCCGTTGGCAGTCCATTGGTTCGCGACTGTTGGTGGTCCAACAGGTTCGCAACCTGACAGCGGAGCGGAGCGGGTCCGGTCCGGTTCGGCCCTTACTACGAGACCTGATTCAAAAAGAACCAGGCCAGGTAGGGAACCCGAACCCATGCCCATGCCCGAGCCCGAGCCCGGCCCGGCACCGGCCGCCGCCGCCGCCGCCAGCGGCGGCGCCGTGCGCATGCATATCTGCATGTGCGGGCATAGTTCCCTCCTTTTCCCGCGCTCGAAAACTCCAAGTACCCAAAGGGCACGCCCTTTGTTCTCAGTTTTCTCTATTTATACACCATAAACTTCCATCCCACGGCCAATGTGGGACTAAATGCTTTAAGCTACCTTTAGTCCCGTTTTGGCTTTGAATTAGGCAATCTTTGGACTTGAATATCTCATTCATTCGAAGTCGGAATTGAACATGTGAATATACCACGTTCATCCTCAATGGAGGAGAACACACTCCAACCATCATCCAGTTGATTCGATCAACGGATCTCGCCATAATTCAACTCGAAGATTCGCCTTTCATATTCTTCAATTCCAACACCTTGTTGGCCATGTCCCAGAACGACTTGCCGAAGTCAAACTCCTGAGTGCAGACTGGTCGACCGGACTGCAACCACTCGCTCATGTGGTGCCCGATTGCGGTGATGTGGGGGCTTAACACACCGAGGACCCACGGAGGAGGCTCGTGGGGCTATCCTTGAGCAATATCTCAGAGAGAGTGGTGACTGAGTAGGCCTCGCCGTCTTCTTCCTCTTCAACGACTAATTTGAAGTAGCCCATTTGAGCCAAGAGACGCATGAGCCGTCGAAGGCAATGGGCTTTAACGGGTGAGACGTGGAGTTTGGAGAGGAGATCGGAGACAGCCATGGGCCTGCCGTGGGCTTGAATTAGGTCAGGTATTTCGAGCTGGAGAGCGCATTTGAGGGACATGGTGGGCTTGCAGCATCTCATCAGCAGTAGTGATCCCCATTGTTTGCATGTTTGTTAATAGCTTTTGGGAGTTCACTAGCTACTTCAGTACTTGATTTACTGGGATGGAGCTGGTGGCATTGCCTTGTGTTAATATAAAGGAGTTGCAGGTTGAAAGTTTGATGGTTAGGTGTGGAAGTGGAACAAAGCAGTGGGATTAGGTGGGCCAAAACGCATGGAAGTGGAACAAAGCACTGGGGTTCGGTGGGGAAAAACACAGAAAAAGTTTTCATCGACTTTGCGTTTTTACTTTTGACAAAGGCAATTTTTTTTGTTTTTTTTTATGTTTTTCACGTTTTGACGAAGGCCGTCATTTGATTGAACTGGTTGCAGCAGAGGGCAAGGTCCCGCCCTTGTGAAAACAAAGACAGTCTAGAAATTTTTTAGTCTCCTTGCTAAATTTTAGTTCCCATGTTAGAACGAGTCGCAAAGTTCTATGAGTTGATTTTAAATTAATTCAATGAATTAACTTAAGAGTGTGTTTGGTACTGAAGAATTTACTCCATAATTCTATATTCACATGCAAAATTCCCGTGTTTGACATAAATTTACTCAACATCTCCGGGAATATTGGATTCCCATGGAATCAAATCCCATCGTTTCGTGAGAATATAATTTCCACCGTGAAAAATGACTATTCAATATTCCCGCGAATTAATAAAAAATTATTTTCTCAAATAACCCTATTTATTCTTCTTATCTTTCATACCTTTCTTGTCTTGTACAAACATGGGAATCACTGCCGCCGCCGCCGCCGACCCCCAATTGACCGCCGGCCACCACAACCAGTGAAATTGATCGCCAAACACCACCAGTGCCACCATAATCGCCGACCACCGCCACCGACTACCACCACCTACGGTTGATCATTGTTGTTGATTGCCAACCACCATCACCACCACAAAATCACCGATTGCTACCATCGACTGCCAGTGATTAGTCTCTAAAACTACATATTTTCATACCACATCTTCACATTTATTTCATATTAAATTCTGCTAATAACCTCTCTTATATGTTTCTAAGTCTATGGTATACAATGAAGAAGAAGACCCTAATCACCATTTAATGAGTGATTAAAGGCCTATAATATAGCCATTGACTTTGGAGAGCTGATTCGTCAAAACTAGAAGCTCAAAATCAGAAACCGGACCTGCAACTGATAGAGGACAGACGGGACAGCGCGCGGCAGAAAGCACCGCGCGCGGCTCTAGAAGAGCCGTGGAAACGCGGCAACTCCCGCGTTTCGGCTGCTGTACGGGCGCGGCCGCCCCCGTACTTTGGGCCAGGGTTTGCCCCCTTACCCCCCTTTCCTCTGGTGCCTATATATACCCCCTGGGTTTCTTCAGTGGGGGATATACAGATAGTAGTGTAGTTTTAGGGTAGTTTTTTTTCTCTAGGTTGTAGTTTAGTTTAGTTTAGCTTAGTTCTTCTTCTTCCTCTTTGTATTTTTCATTTTCTTTTAGATCTTGTAATAGGAGAGAGAGAGAGGTACATGAGTGGAAAGTAAGAGTGCTTGTAATAGAAGGTGACAATTTATGAAAGGTGCTCTCTTTACCTCTCGTTGTTTTCTTCTCTTTAACTTTTTTTACATATTTAGCTAATCTTTTCTCTCATAGCAACTAACCACTACTAGTCTAACTTCATACTTGATATCCACATGAATCTAATAGTCTCTACTTGGCCTAGCTCTTGCAAGAGCCATTGATGGCTCATGATGATGAATCTAACACTCTAACTTCCTAACTCTCTAACAAGCTAACATTACTTTACTCCATGCTTACTTTTAGTTTTGATGGTTTAAGTGTAACTTGCATTGTTTTATTGAGTTGGGATGTGATGAGTTACATATGGGTCATGCTTTGAAATGCTCTTGAACCAAGGACTAGTGATGGCCAATGATACATATGAGGCAACTATCACTAAGATGTTAGCATGTTAGTGGAGCCATTAGTAGTTAGTAGTCATGGGTTTTTCTTTCATTTTTACTTTGTTTTAGAAATACTATCAAAAACTACAAAAACCATTCTTTTATGTTTCTCACTTCTTTGTGTTTTACCGTACTTCTCTTTTCATTCTTTATTTTCTTTTCTTTTCATTCTTTCAAATATTGAAGAACCGTTATCTTGATTGGGTAATACCTTGGTATGTAAATATGTAAATAAAAAAGAGGTCAATAAAGGTGGGTTTCTGTAAGATCACGATATCTTGATTGGGTAGCAACGCTTGCCCAGTCAGACCACCACCGGAACTATCACCATGAGGTAATTTTCCTTCCCTCTCCATTTATTTCATGTATATACGCATTCACATATTCACGATGCATTGAGAACAATGCATGAGATTAGTGTGGAGGAGGGTTTACTAACATAGTTAGTTTTACATTTTCTTTCTTTTACACTTCTTTTTAGAACTTTTTTTAAAAATTCTCTTTTGTAAAGAAACTCTTTTCTTTTCTTTTTCAAAACTTTTGAAACAAGATAAATATTTTTGATTTATTTTTAAGAAAATTAAGATTATCTTAGGAATTAGGAAGACTTAAAATTATGAAATTTTAAACCGAGTCAAATAATAGATCTTGTTTAAATTTTAGGATAAGAAAGTAAGATTGGAAAGATAAATTGATCTTGAGTTTTTTCCTTAGATTTATGCACTTCACACTTACACAATTTTTGAGATTGAAACAAAGACTGAAAATGTCATAAAATTATATATATATAAATGAAAAATGAAATGATAATAACTACTTATTGAAGTTGGTAATTATGCCTCAGGAAGCATGATTATTCAGACCTAAAATGGTGGACAAAAAATAAAATAATCCCTTTAGCTCTGTGGCCTTATTTACTCAGTCCTTAAGCCCGAGGGATATTTTCTCATCTGGTGCCCTAAGATCATCTGGCTTAGGAGTCACCGGCTAAAGGCTCAGTACTCGGATAAATAAGAAAGCTTAAGAAAACTAAGGGAAGAAAAAAAAAGAAAAAAAAGAAAAAAAATAAATATACCAAAATCAATGGCATGAAAGTTTGAGTCGATATCCCAAAAATCTTCACAGTTCACAAAATGCATATTTTTCTAAGAGTTTTATGAAAGATCAAATAATCAATTCAAGTTTAAATTTTTACATTTAATTTATAACAAGATTTTGTATTTCGACTTAGTTTAATAAAGAATAATTTCTGAGTAACCTATGACCTTGGACCACTTATATTTTCGCAAAAATACTTCAATACTTTTCTCTATTTCAAAATACGTTTTTAAAATACTAACATTTGATTTCTTTCTTTCTGGATTTTGTGGGTGCAATCTGCTGAAAATCCTCAGGAGACAAAACCCCTCCTCTAAGGGAAACTTAGAGGTTTAACGGCTTGTTGCACATGCTCAGTGCAATCGCGTCACCTGTGAAAGTGGTGTAATAATTCCTTTAGTTTTTTTATTTTGCTCGGGATGAGCAAAAGATAAGTGTGGGGGTGTGATTGGTCTCAAAACTGCATATTTTTATACCACATCTTCACATTTATTTCATATTAAATTCTGGTAATAATACCTCTCTTGTATGTTTCTAGGTCCATGCTGTGTAATGAAGAAGAAGACCCTAAATCACCATTTAATGGGTTATTAAAGGCTTATAATTAGCCATTGACTTTGGAGAGCTGATTCGTCAAAACCAAGGGCCCAAAACTAGAAACTGGAATCTGCAACCGACAGGAGACAGACAGGACAGTGCGCGACAGAAGGCGCCGCTCGCGGCTCTAGAAGAGCCTCAGAAACGCGGCTATTGTCGCGTTTCCGCGGCCGTACGGGCGCGGCCGCGCCCGTACTTTGGGCCAGGGTTTACCCCTGGCCCCCTTTCCCCCGGTGCCTATATATACCCCCTGTTCAACGGGGGATATACATAGTGTAGTGTAGTTTTAGGGCAGTTTTCTTCTCCAGGTTGTAGTTTAGTTTGGTTTAGGTGAGTTCTTCTTTTTCTCTTTGTATTTTTTATTTTCTTTTAGATCTTGTAATAGGAGAGAGAGTGGTACATGAGTGGAAAGTAAGAGAGCTTGTAATAAAAGGTGACAATCTATGAAAGGTGCTCTCTTTATCTCTCCTTATTTTCTTCTCTTTAACTTCTTTTACATGTTTAGCTAATCTTTTCTATCATGGCAACTAACTGCTAACCACTGACTAGTCTAACTTCTTACTTGATAATTCATATGAATACAATAGCCTCTACTTGGCCTTGCTCTTACAAGAACCATTGATGGCTCATGATGATGGATCTAACACTCTAACTTTCTAACTCTCTAACAAGCTAACATTACTTTACTCCATACTTATTTTTAGTTTTGATGGTTTGAGTGTAGCTTGCACTTGTTTTGTTTAGTTAGGATGTGATGAGTTACATATGGGTCATGCTTGGAAATGCTCTTGAACGAAGAACTAGTGATGGCCAATGATACATGGGAGGCAACTATCACTAAGAGGTTAGCATGTTAGTGAAGCATTAGTAGTTAGTAGCCATGAGTTTTCTTTCTTTTTCACTTTGTTTTAGAAATACTAACAAAAACTACAAAAATCATTCTTCTATGTTTCTCACTTCTTTGTGTTTCAGCGTACTTCTCTTTTTATTCTTTATTTTCTTTCTTTTCATTCTTTCAAACATTGAAGAACCGTTAACATACACATGAAAATACCGTGTAAGCTTCTATCGGGTCCCGTCCTTGTGGATTCGACTCGTTTTAGCCTCTCTGCTATAACGGGTGTATCGAGGAAGCCAAAGCACACACACACTTTAAATCTTAATTTCAAAACATACACTTTTCGTGCGCGTTTTCCTCCGATCATACCACATCATACCAATTGTTCAACATAGCAAATCAAGCAACTATATTACAGTAGAACACCAAGCAAGCAAGGTTTTCATAACAATAATTTGTAATTACTTCATAATTAATTCTAATTTATTAAGAACCTCACTCACCTCTTGGTCAGACAGATTCTCTGAATACTTGATACAGTTACCAACCCTCTTGAATACATAGATCTTGTCTCCACAAATGTAACGGCTTAAAAATCGTGTGAATCTGACTCCGAATGTTCGAGATATCGCCCAGAAACCAAATCAATAATAATTTAATGATCAATTTGGTAAATAATAAGGACGATGTTTGAAAATTCCAAGGTCCTGAAAATAATAACTTTGTCTATCAGGGTTGATAAACAATTTTACCTTTATTTATAGATTCCAGGTCGAATCGGGTTTGGGTTAAATGAAAATCCATAAACTCTTCTTCTCAATCTACAGTAGCAGCAACCCTCCCCCTCCATCCTCTCACGCACGTGCTCACTGCCGCTGGCATCGCCACTGGCCTGCCTTGCCGTATGTATTCTCTCGCCACAGGCATGGCCTTCATGCTGGCCGATCATACCCCACGAAGAAGAGAAAGGGTGAGAAAGAGAAAGCAAAAGGGAATGAGTTAGAGAGAGAATTACGCTGCCTACCCCTCAGGTTGTCACCTTCCTGGGCCTCTGTAGCCATGGCTGTCACCGTCTCTAGTTGGCATTCCACCGAAAACCAATAAAGAGAGGGGGAAATGGTGAAGGAAATGATGGTGTGGCAGTGATGTAGTTGTTCGTACTGCTTGCAGGCCGCCACCTCTTCACATAGTTACTTGCCATGGCTACCCACCGCCTGTAGGGAGAGAGGAGATAGAGGAGATAAAATGACATCAGAAGAGTTTCTATAACTCATCAGAAAGATAACGCAGAGATCGAAAGTCAAAAGGAGCAAGAACAGGAACTTGTTGTAAGCTAATACACCGCCCGATCGACCGGTGTGCACAACATGCACAGGCATAGCCCGGTCGACCGCCCAGTCAACCATGGCGAGTAAGCAGTCGACCAGAGCGGTCGACCGAATGAAAGGCATAACTCTCGGTTGGTCCCGATCGACCGGGCCGGTCGACCGAGGACAAGGGTCGGTCGACCAGCCGGTCGACTGACAGACGCGTATGTTACTCCTTTTAGGATTCAGACTCCTTTTCTGTTTTGGGGTTGAATCCAATTGGGATTTCCTAAATCCCTGGGACTCTCTGGCTATGGCTTAGAGCCCTCATGAATTATATCCCACTGAAAATCTCCCTTGGAAATTCCTTGAAGCAAGGAATAAGTTATAATTGATTGTTGAATCAATAAAATCTCTCTCCCTTGCCTGAGGACGTAGGCAAATTGTCGAACCTTGTTAAATATTGTATTGGCTTGCTTTCTCTCTTGTTTCTCTGTTCTTGTTGTGTGGGTACTTTTCCAACGCGTCATCTCAATTGGTGGATTTCTCATTGGTTGTTACCTCACGACAATAGGTGTATCAGCGCATCCCAAGTTTATCGTGGGATCGTATGTCAATTCCAATAGCATTGGTTACTGTTCGACGGAGATCGCGTGTCAATCTCGGAGCGACGTTGGGACTGTTTGTAGGATCGTGTGTCGATCTCAAAACTACATTTGCATTGCTCAAGGAATCAGATTCAGTGGAGTAGATCATTTCAGAAACTCTTTTAGGGTTTCACTTTGAGCTAAAGATCCTATCTTATCCAGCTTTGTTTGTCTAACTCTGTTTGCTTTCACATTGCTTTAAGAGAACCATTGAGAAGATGGCTGGATATAGTACATCTACGGTGATATTCGTGAATCCACATCCGTTGAGGATTGATGTGGTGAAGTTCGATGGCAAGAACAACTTCGGTATGTGAAGATGTGAGGTGATGGATGCATTGACGGCATCAAATCTTGAAGACACTCTATGGTTGGAGAAAAACGTGATTCTACTACTGAAGAAGATTGAGACAAGATGAACCGGATGACGTGTGGCTTGATCAGGTCTTATTTGACACAAAATATTAAGTATCATATGTTGCATGAAACATCTGCGAGGTAGCTGTGGGAAATCCTAGAGAAAAATATCTAACAAAAAGCATCGAATCGCAGTTGCAATCGAAGAGGAGGCTTTATCATTTTTAGATGAAGAGGGAATCTCCATAGACGAACACATGAATAGCTACACAAAACTTCTTACAGACCTGGTTAATGTGGATGTGAAGATCGACGAAGAGGATAAGGCGATAATTCTATTGAATTCTCTTCTTGAAGAAGAGTATGAGATCTTTACTCTTACATTAATCAATGAGAGTAATCCCTTAACTACATGAGGTATTTGCTGCTCTTATAAATTATGAAGTAAGGAGGTAGGACAGATTGTCTTCTTCAGGGAGCACAACAGCAGAGGCATTGGCGGTAAGAGGCAGGAGTTCCAATCGGAAGGGCAGAGGTGATCAGGGAAGATTGAAGTTCAGATCAGGATTCAGAAATCTGAAGAAGAATCAGTGTGCCTTATGCAAGAAGTTAGGACACTAGAAGGTTAATTGTCTGAAGGCCAAAGGTAAGAAGAAGAGTCGAAGACCGAGGCAAATCTCGCACAGTGGTCAGTATTCATGCCAATACTTCACAGGCGAATGGATCGAAATTCAGACTAATCAGTATTTTCTCTTTGTAAGTGGATCTTAGATACTAGAGCTACCTATCATGTGTGCCTGAGCAGGGCCTGATTTTTAACTTTGAGAAGCTAGATGAATGTTTCGTTGTCATGGTGATGGTCATCTGTGTAATGTGGAAGGGATAGGTACAGTTCGTATCAAGATATTTGATGGGATAGTACGAGAATTGAAGGAAGTGAGGTATATGCCTCAACTCAAATGGAATCTTATCTCTGTTGGTGTTTTGAAAACATTGGCTCTTGTGGTATCCATATGAGATGGTGTTCTCAAGATGACTAAAGGCTCAATGGTGGTTATGAAGGGCGTCCGCCGAAACAATCTCTACTACTTGAAGGGTAGTACAGTTACAGGTCAGGTGGAGACTTCTATTTCTTTAGATGATGTTTTCATACAGGTCTGACAGATGAGGCTCGAACATGGAGGAGAAAAGTCTTTGCAAGCTCTAACAAAGAAGGGATCATTGAAAGGTGCATCTACCTGCAGCATGGAATTGGGTGAACACGACATTATGGACAAGAAGAAGGTGAAATATAGCACCCCTACTCATCACTCTGAAGGTCTTCTTGATTGTGTTCACATAAATATTTAGAGACCTGCTAAGACTGCATCGCTTAGAGGTCATAAGTACTTTGTCTCTTTTATTAATAATTTATCTGCGGAATATATCCCATGAGACAAAAGTGTGAAGCCCTAGGTATGCTGGTGAAGTGGAAGAATATGATGGAGAAGTAGAGTGGTAGGAAGATCAAGGAGTTACACATTAGTAATGTTGAAAGATACAAGAACCAATTGCTACAAATTAACCAGAACACTGGTATTAGTACTCACTTCAGAAATGTACTACATGAATTGCATAAGGAGATAAACTGTTCCTTATTGGAGAAGGCTCGATGTTTTTTGTCTAATGCACGATTATTTTAGGCTGAGGCGATTGTGTATGCTAGTCATCTCATAAATGGATTGTCATCGACTGTGATAAGAGGTAAAACTCCGCTAGAAGTTTGGTCTGGGAAGCTGCTCAAGATCATGGTTTGCTGCGGATATTTAGAACTCCAGCCTAATTTAGTGCCAAAGATCGCAATATGAATTCGCGAGTAAAGAAGTTTGTATTTTTGGGTGTCAAAAGAAATATGAAAGGCTACAGGTTATGGGACCCCGAAAATGAGAAGATCGTGTTGAGTCAGCATGTCACATTTGATGAGACTTTATTATTGAAGTCTACCGTCTCTCAGCAGGTGGAGAGGATGAAGACTAAGGATGTATCGCAACGGGTGAAGGTTGATGCTACTCCACCACCTCTAGTTGGTTCAGTATCAGTGAGGACTTCACCGGATGTGACACCGGGTGAAGATTATGTAGCCAGTTTTGATACTGAACATGTTGAATATATTGATGAGAATGTCAAATTATTTGCAGCAACTGGAACCAAGATAAAACCACGAAAGTGGGTGAAGAAGCATGAATCTCAAGCTTGTGACAGCGACAAGCTCAAGTTAAAGCCTGTTGTTCTCCATGATGGTAGTAAGGAGATTCATATAACTCAGCCAGGTCAGTTCACTGCTGAAAATTCAGTCACAGGTGCTTAAGCTCAGTGGAGCTCATTTCAATGAATTATGGTTGGCTTGATCTCTTGGGCAAGATACATAGGCAGCCGTAAAGGCGTAGCCATTTGGTGATGCAGCCTGTATAGAGCTATTTGGTGTATATGAATTCTTGAGAAGCTGATTGGGACTTCACGTAAAGGTGAAGAGTTGGATTTCACGTAGAGGTGAAGTATTGTGATCTCGATGAACAGTTGATCTTCTGGTTAGAAGATGGTTAAGCTTGCATAAGAGGGCGTGCATCCAGTTTGCTGAAGCCATGATGGCGTTTGATGTGCTCTACTCAGTTTTGATTGGACCGTCTTGAAGATATTTGGACTGGAGTACCAGTCAGTTGGAGAGTCAGTGTTGGCTCATGTTGGATTCTTCTTGAGGTCATTTAGAATGGTGTTCCATTAAGTTGCTGAGTTGGAGACATATTCGTTGGTCAGATCGTATGATATTTCTCGTCGGTGAAGTGAAGAAAAGGCATGTATGGTGCATTCTGTTTGGATAGCTAGGCTGAAGTTGAAAACTTACAATTGATATTGGAGTTTGGTGAGAGTTGCAGGAAGCGATGACAAACTCAAATTGGATCTGATAAGATCATTGGAAATCAATTATAAGTGTGTTGGCGATTCATTTTGAAGGAACAAGTTTCGTCTGTTGGCCAAGTCGAGATCGTGTGTCGATTTTACCGAGATCGTGTGTCAATTTCGTTCAGAGCGCTCAAGTCGAGATCATGTGTCGATTTCATCAGGTGTTCATTGGAGTTTAGCTCAGATTTGAAAAATCTTCACCTAGGTAGAGAATTCTAAGGAGAGAGGAGATAGAGGAGATAAAATGATATCGGAAGAGTTTTTATAACTCATCAAGAAAAGAGCACAGAGATCGGAAGTCAAAAGGAGCAAAAATAGGAACTTGTTGCAAGCCAGGACAGAGTCCGGTCGACCGCCCGGTCGACCGGTGTGTACAATGTGCACATGCATGGCCCGGTCGACCGTAATAAGTAAGTGATCGACCGGAGCGATCGACCGACTGAAAGGCACAACTCTCGGTTGGCCTCGGTCGACCGGGCCGGTCGACCGAGGATAAAGGTCGGTTGACCGGCCGGTCGACCGACAGACGCGTCTGTCACTCCTTTTAGGATTAGACTCCTTTTCTGTTTTAGGATTGAATCCAATTAGGGTTTCCTAAATTCCTGAGACTCTGGCTATAAATATGATTAGAGCCCTCATGAATTGTATCCCACTGAAAATCTCCCTAGGAAATTCTTTGAAGCAAGGAATAAGTTGTAAATGATCGTTGAATCAATAAAATCTCTCTCCCTTGCCCCAAGAACGTAGGCAAATTGCCGAATCTCGTTAAATATTGTGTTGGCTAGTTTTCTCTCTTGTTTCTCTGTTCTTGTCATGTGGATACTTCTCCAATGCGTCTATCTCTATTGGTGGATTTCGCATTGGTTGTTGCCTCGCGCGCAACACCGTCGACCTCTGGCCACTAGCAAGAGAGTAGAGGAGAGAATGGAAGAGTGAATGAGATTAAAATGAGTGTTTTCCTTTCAATTTTTCCTTTATATATGCATTGTATGCTAGCTTTTATGCTGCCACATTACACACAAATTTAAATTTCCATCCTCTCTTAAAAACCTCCACCTCAAGCTTGTCACCCTCCACTCACCAGCCCACTTACTCACTTAACAATAATTTAAGATATAATTACTTGTATTTTTCATATCCCTTCACTAATCCCATTCTCATGATTAATTAATCTTGTATTTGAAATCACCTAGAGGGGAGTGAATAGGTGATATGGCTAATCTAGAAATTAAATGCGGAAGCTAAAACTAATTTGCAACACACTTAATACAACCAACGAGTGTAGCCGAATTTCCCGTGAAGGGCTCTAGACTAACTCCTCTTAATTCCTCTAGATAAGGGTTGAGGTGCTATATGAAGCTCTCGTGGTTAAGTATAAGTGAGGCACACAAACACAACCAAGCATATAAAGGATAAGCAATATGAAATAATGCAAGGCACACACAAGCAAATAAGATATTAATGAATGATGCACAACACAAAATAGAAAGAGAGAGAGAGAGAGTTGAGAGTCAATGGATCAAACGCAAACACAAAGATATGTTTCGAGGTTCGAGCCCCTACCTCTACGTCCCCGCCTTCACCGAGAAGGATTTCTAATCCACTAGGAGTACCGAACTCCTCTCTCAACCAATACAATACCACCGAGGCAATACAACCACAATCCACCTCTACCGAAGAGGGATAGGCCCGTAGCCAAACAATCAAACTCCACCTCTCACTAGAGGGAGCAAACCACAACCTCAACCTCTACCAAAGAGGGAGCACCCCACAGGAACAAGGGTTTACAACTAGGTGGTTACAAAGACCACAAACATCTCTTTTCCCACAAACAAATGATCCTAATAGAATAGGATAGAAGATAAGCTCAAGTATGGAAAATAAGTGTTTTGATCAAAGAAAATCTCTTGGAAAAATACCAAATGAATATAGAAATTTAGACCAAGAAACAAATTCCCAAAACCTATTTTCTTTGAAATAACAAAACACTTAAAAACAAATAAGATAGATCTTTTTGGCACTAAAACTCTTTTGAAAACTTGTTTAAAACAATGGAGAAACTCAAAAAATTTTAGCTTGAAAATCTTAGCCAAAAACCCAAAGAAATGGGGTTTATATAGGCCAAACCCTAAAACTAGCCGTTGGCTGATTTTTCAGCCAGCACGGCTGGCAGTCGACCGCCCGGTCGACCGCTAACGGTCATAAATATGACCGTTGGGAGCCAGCGGTCGACCGGCCGGTCGACCGTAACGGTCGACCGCCCAAGTGTCTGGCCAAACGTGCACAAGTCTGTGCACGTCGGTCGACCGACATGTCGACCGTCTCTGGAACACGGTCGACCGGCTCGGTCGACCGCCAGGGCCTGGCAGCCAGTTTTCTGGGACAGAAAAACATGTTAAAAATATTTCTAAAAATTCTTATAAGTCTTCTAAAAATCCCAAAAATAGTTTTAACATTTTGCATTGATATATAAACATGTGATAAAAATTTCAGCTCAAATATCAAGCAATTTGAACTATTTTTGTGTCTTACAAATTTTATCAAAAACCAAAACTGTATTTTAGCAAACTTGGATTTTTCAATAGGAAATCTGATTTTTCTTAAATCTCATGAATAGACATTTCAAATAAGTTTGTCTAGGAGGTTAAGCATGCATGTATATAGAATGAATCTACTATACATAAACCAATTAAACTTGTTTTGATCTAAACTATTCATGAAAACCAATTCTAAAACATAAAACTTGTGTGTGTTGTGAACTTGAGCATATCAACTATCTAATCTTTACACATGGATCTAAAACACACTAAACTAGGATACCTAAGTCTTCTTGACGATCTTCCATCTTCAAGTTGACTCGATCCAAAACGTGATCCACGAGCTAAACTCCGACGAGTGCAAGGTATGATCTTGATGCTCGAGCTCTGGAATCACATGTGAAAGCTTCCAAACTCCTTTGTTGAAGCTAATCACCAACTAATATCTTGATTAATGATCTGAAACTAAAATCACAAGATTATTAGTAAACATAACTACATGAGTTAATCATCATCAAAACTAGAGTGGAAGGCCTCTGGGCCAACAATCTCCCCCTTTTTGATGATGACAAAACTCATGGAGTTATATATGCATGGATTAAAGTTAAGCTTCAAGGAAGCTCCCCCTTAACTCATGCATAGGAATAAACAATTAAATATGCAATGAAATCTCATAAACATGTATGCATAGACATGCATAAAACGTGCTCTTGATATCAATAAAAACATGCTCTTAAATAATGCTCTTAATAGCAATGAAATGCTCTTGATATCAATTAAACAACAAACTAATAAACAAAACATGCATAAAAAAAATTTTGAGTTTATATCATATATAGAGAAGTATCTGAGTTTATATGCATGTTAAACTCTCAAATAATTCTCCCCCTTTTTGTCAATCATCAATAAAGGGGTTAAAGTAAAACAAATCAATAATTTTTCTCCCCCTTTTTGATCGAAACAAAGAATCAACAAAGGGGTTAAAAGAATAAAACAATGTTGTCCCCTGTTTGTCTAAAACACAAATGATGTAAATAAGGGGTGTCAATCAATTAAGATATCAATTTAAAAATATGTCAAAGTACAGCATCTTGATACCAATTGAAAGGAAACATAAAAACATTGATACCATTTTAAGAAAAACACATAAAAATCATCATACCAATTGAAAACATTCAAATAAACATCTTGATACCAATTGTAAGTATTTGTCATTAAGAACATATGATACCAAAATAAAAATAATTTATATGAGTATATAAAAATGTCAATATTGATACCAATTGAAAGGATCCAATGATACCAATTGAGACAATAATAATATCAAGTGTATATCTCATATAACCTATCTGAAAAGTCACCTAGAGGGGGGGTGAATAGGTGACGATGCTAATCTAGTGAACTTAATGCGGAATTTAAAACTAATTGCAATTACAACAATGATGCACACACAAGCAAGTATAAGATATAGCAATTTGCACAATACACAAAGTAAAGAGAGATAGAGAGAGTCAATGGATCAAACGCAAACACAGAGATATGTTATCGAGGTTCGAGCACCCAGCTCTACATCCCCGCCTTCGACACACGAAGGATTTCTAATCCACTAGCTAGTTCACCAAGAACTCTCACAAGGAGTACCCAACTCCTCTCTTTACAATCACAACCTCCTCCTTGAGGCACAACTCCAAGCCAACAATCTCCTCACAACTTGAGGGATTTCCAAACTCAAAACCATTACAAGGATCACCTCACAACCTTGAGGGATACAACCCAATAGCCAAACTTCCTCAACACAATGAGGGAAAGGCACAAAGCCAAGCTAAAGATAGGGTTTACAACTTTGTGGTTTCAAACAACAACCACAAAACAATCTCTTTTTCCCACACAAAATCCTATAGAAAAGATAGTAGATTTTAGCTCAAGTGTGGAGAAAACCAAGGGATTTGAAACCAGCAACTCAAAGAAAAATCTTTGGGAAATAAATGAAACCAAGATAGAGAAGTTCAATTCAAAAGCTTTTCCCAAAACCCTTTTTCTTTTATTTTTCAAACCCTAAAGAAAACACCAAAAAGATTGTTCAAATCAAGCTCAAAAACTTCTTTTTATTGCTGTAAAAACACCAGAGAGTATGTAAAAATTCGCACAAAAATCCTTAGAGAAAAACTCTTGCAAATGGGGTATTTATAGGCTAATCCAGAAAATAGCCGTTAGCTGTAATTTTTGCCAGAATTACCCTGACGGTCGACCGCCAGGTCGACCTCCCAACGGTCAATTTTTGACCCGTTGGCGCTAGCGGTCGACCGCCCGGTCGACCCAAACAAACAGAGAGCAAACCTGCTCTCAGTCGGTCGACCGCACGGTCGACCGGCTAAAGGTGTAGCCAGCGTGCACGTTTCTGTGCACGTCGGTCGACCCATACGGTCGACCGTCTACATGGTGCGGTCGACCGTACCGGTCGACCGATCAGCCTGGCAGACACCAAAACAGGTCAGAAATCTGGGGAAATAAATATCCAATAAATTCTTATAAACTACTAAAAATCCCCAAAAATAGTTTTGTCAAATTGCAATGATATATAAACATGTGATAAAAGTTTTGACTCAAATATCAAGCAATTAAAACTATTTTTATGTCTTTTCATTTTTACCAAAAACCAAAAACTGTATTTTCTAAAACTTGAATAGAAAATACGTTTTGTCCAAACACTTCCAGATACAAAAACATGATAATTAAACACTTTGAAGCATGATGCATATGGATAGAAATCCAATATACATAAAACAAATATATATCATAGTTTTTGTCATTAATTCCAAAATATGTTTTGTCATAAATACCAAAACATAAAACTCATGAAGTAGACTATCAAACTGAGTTTGTTTAAGCAATAGAAGTATGCATGTATATAGAACAAATCATATATACACTAAACCATGTAAACTTGTTTTGATATAAAATCAATTCATGAAAACCAAGATCGGTTAAACCTAAAACCGAAAAACCGAAAACCAATATTCAAAACATGAAGCGTGTGTGTTGTGAACTTGAGCTTATCATACTATTCTAATCTTTACAATTAGGATCTAAACCCAAAATTAAACTATGGTACCGATGTCTTCTTGTAGAGCGCAATCTCCAAGCCGACTCGATCCAAAACTCTTTGATCCACCGAGCAAGTGCTATATATGATCTTTGACGCTTGGGCTCTTGAATCAACATGTGGGTAGCTTCCAAATCATCTTGTTGAAGCTAATCACCTACTAATAACTTGATTAAAGATCTGAAACTAAAATCACAAGATTATTAGTACACATAATTACATGAGTTAATCATCATCAAAACTAGAGTGGAAGGCCTTTGGGCCAACAATCTCCCCCTTTTTGATGATGACAAAACTCATGGAGTTATATATGCATGGATTAAAGTAAAGCTTCAAAGAAGCTCCCCCTTAACTCATGCATAACAATAAAACATATAAGATATGTAATGAATGTTCTTAAACACATATAAACATGTTCTGGATACCAATTAAAATAAAACATAAACAATGAAACATGCTCTTGATACCAATAAAACAATAATATTGAAACCAACATATTATTACTAATGAAAACCAATTAAAACATATGCATAAATCAACCATGCATATAAACTACAAATTCTTCTCCCCTTTTTGTCAATCATCAACAAAGGGGTAAAAGCAAACACAATGAAAGCAAATACTTCTCCCCCTAAATCTTCAAAACAAAGAAGCAATAAATTATTCCAAGGGGTAAAACTAAAGTCAATATGATATCAATTGAAAATAACAAACTTTGAGAAATGCCAAATCCTATTTGAAGTAAAACAAGGCATTGAAACAAAATAACATTTTATATCAAAATGAAAACAAGTAATGTAAACTTGATACCAATGGATAAAAAATTGATACCAATTTAAGGAAACAAATAGCATCTTGATACCAAAAGAAGATATTTTTCATTATAAGCATATGATACCAATTACTTTAATATCATAAAGTTAGGGAGTGGGAAACAAAACAATGGTAAACCAAATACCAATTGAAATATAAAATACGAGTTTTCTCCCCCTTTATGAAATACCAAAAGAAAATATGTGTAGGCTTGAAATAAGATACCAATTGAAAATTAAATCAATTGAAACATGATATTCATTAAAAATTCATGCTTAGCAATCTTAAATTATGATAAAGCTTGTATATGGATACCAATTGAAAAACTCAAGCTTAACATAACCAAAATTTGTGCTTCAAGATATAGAGATATAATAAGCACAAATAATCATCTATATATGTATGTAAGAAATAGATACCAATTGAAATTGATACTATATGAAGTGTAAGCATACATATATAAAACAAAACATATATGAGTATACAAAAGGATGTCAGATTGATACAATTGAAAGAATTCAATGATACCAATTGAAACAACAATAAGATCAAGTGTATGACTCATATCAACTACCACCCATTTCATGATCAAGTTTAAAATGATTTTCATTATAAAGTATACATGAGCATGATCTCCCATTCAACCGCCCATAAATGGTAGGGGTTTTCAAAAATAGATTTGGAATTATAGTTTGTTTGAAAAACTCTACCAAATTGAAGAATACGAACTAGTTATATGAAATTTGAAAACTAGCACGTAATCCTTCAAGTGAGGAATAACAAAAAAAAATATTTTTCATGAAACACATGTAAATCACATGATCACCAAACACTCAAAATCTATATGGCACCAATAGTACTCATGAAAATCAAATCATGAGAAAGCATCAAAATAAGGTGAGTGTACAAGTGTTGTGGGAAACATATCATCATGAAAATGGACAATCAAGCTCGATTGAAATTCCTTTAAAATATGAACACTTGAAAACTAAATCTTCATTACTAAAGGAAATTTCCTCAATGACACGAAAATCATCATAACAAATTAAACTCCAAGGCATATGTATGTTTTGACAAAATAAAAGTATACGTACATATCCCTAAACACAATTGAGTCCAAAAAATATAGATTTGCATGAAAAGCAAATGACTCAAGGGGCATACATGTATATCTTAAGATTTGGCAAAATAGACATATACATGAAGTGAAAACACTTAATCATAGAAAACACATCAAAAATAGGAATACATGTTTGAATGCATGAATCATCAAAACTAGACTATACTAGAACATCTAATGGGTACAAATAGGCATCCAAGCACAAACATATATAAAGGTTTATTTGTGGCCCATTCTATGTACAAGTATAAATCCTAGTTTTAATGAAAACTAACATCTAAGCATATATCCAAATCATTAAGCATAAAACGAGTCATAAATCAACAATATTCTAAAAATGATCATTATGTAAATCCACATGCTATAAGAATCATAAAATACATGATCAAAACATGTGGCTAAATTAGAAATCATGGTCAACCATATGATTTGCATGACAAAAACATGTGCATTAAACTTATGATAAACATGATAGCTAAAACATAAAGAGAACACAAAATATGGGTCCATACTAAACATGGGTGTCTCAATAACTAATCATGTAAAACATAAATCTAATAAACATGGCAAATATCATACTAATCATGAAATAATGAAACATGATTCAATAAGAACAAAAATCATAAACATCCAAATGGTCATAATGCATATGCATGTGCATTAGATCTAGGGCATACATGTTAGTTTAAACAATGTGAGAACACTAAATATAGATCCATATAAGACATAGGTGCTCAAGTAACTACACATGTATAACACTATTCTAAAGAGCATGGCATAAGCATAATGAACAATAAAACATGACATGCTATAAATAGATGAACATTAAAAGCATGCAAATAAAAATGGGAGTTAGAGAATGATACCAAAATCGATGAAGGTGCATCTCTAATTCTCCAAACCACGGTGGTCCTCCCACCAAATCTCCTTGAGAGTGAAGCATCCAAATGGTTCTCCTTTTAGCTTAGAATGCATCCACCTCAAGGCACCAACACTCTCACGTTATGCGAGAGCCTCCACCTACATCAAACATCAAAGAGGTGGATCTTGGTACCCATTTTCTTGTGGGTCCACGGGGTTAGTATCTCTCCTAACCCAAACAAGATTAGTTGCTAAATTTTCAATATGTAATCTATCATAGCAAAATCTAGCAAGGTGGCCTTTTCGACCACAATGTGTACAAGTGTACACATGAGCATACATGTTATGATTGTGTCCGTGATGGGCATGTGTATGCCGTGTTGGTGTGCATGCATAGTTGGAACTTGTTTCTTGCGAATCAAGGATTCCAAACGAGTGTGGTTCATGGCACAATGGCTCAAAGTGGAGCCAAACAATCAACACTTTTCTTCAAAACATTTATATCATTTTCTATGTTAGAAGACAAAGTAGAGCATGCTATAGGTGTGCAAGAAGTAGAAGCTACACTAGCATGGCAAACATGAATATCAATATCATTTTGCAAAGATTTATTTTTATTCAAAACCAAATCCAATTCTTTTGTTATGAAATCAATTTCATTTTTCAAGGTAACATTTTCTTTAAAAACAAAATCTAATTTTGAAGATAAAATCTCATTGTGCTTTACAACATCATCACAATCATTTTTGTTTTTTAAAAATTCATTTTCCTTTAAAGCAAGTTCGAGTTGAGATTTAAGTGAGTCATATTCACTTGCAATCTCTTCCTTCTCTTGCAACATCAATTCAAAATTAGAGCATAAATCCTTTAATTCATTTTTCAAAACAAAATTATCATCTTTCAACAAATCATGTTTTTCTAACAAATTCTCAAGCTTTTGAACAAGTTCCATATTTAAAGTTTGAACTTCAAACATCCATGACAATAGGAACTAGAGCTATCATCTATTTGAGAATCCGATTGTACCTCAAGGGAGT
Source organism: Agave tequilana (assembly GCA_038442645.1). Taxonomy (NCBI): domain Eukaryota; kingdom Viridiplantae; phylum Streptophyta; class Magnoliopsida; order Asparagales; family Asparagaceae; genus Agave; species Agave tequilana. The sequence continues at coordinate 41,815 of JAVJIF010014403.1, read as the reverse complement.
TCTTCCCTTAGACCATGAGGCATTGCTCTTCGGACTTTTCTCTCTTAGATCTCCTCATCTTGTTGACAATCCTGGAAGCTTGGGAGAAGTCAAGATGCTCCAAACTGCAAAAGCCGAATCATAACGATCAAAAACATGTAATAAATGTTCATTTAGAGATGCTCTAAGTGCCCTAAGTGCTAATGCATTGGCCTTCTTATGCTTGCTACTATTTGGGAGGGATTCAATGGTAATGGCTTGATAAACTAGATGTCCTAGGTCTTTTAAATGTTTAGTCATATTAGCCTTCCAAGCATCAAGTCTAAAATGATCAAACATAGGAGGGCTAGCCATAAGTGCAACAATAAGTGTGCAGATGATAATGCAAATGAAGATTAGCAAACCAAGATCTCACTCCTAGGTGGTTAAACCTAAATATCAGGAGCGCTAGCTCTGATACCAATGAAAAGTCACCTAGAGGGGGGGTGAATAGGTGACGATGCTAATCTAGTGAACTTAATGCGGAATTTAAAAACTAATTGCAATTACAACAATGATGCACACACAAGCAAGTATAAGATATAGCAATTTGCACAATACAACAAAGTAAAGAGAGAGATAGAGAGAGAGTCAATGGATCAAACGCAAACACAGAGATATGTTATCGAGGTTCGAGCACCCAGCTCTACATCCCCGCCTTCGACACACGAAGGATTTCTAATCCACTAGCTAGTTCACCAAGAACTCTCACAAGGAGTACCCAACTCCTCTCTTTACAATCACAACCTCCTCCTTGAGGCACAACTCCAAGCCAACAATCTCCTCACAACTTGAGGGATTTCCAAACTCAAAACCAATACAAGGATCACCTCACAACCTTGAGGGATACAACCCAATAGCCAAACTTCCTCAACACAATGAGGGAAAGGCACAAAGCCAAGCTAAAGATAGGGTTTACAACTTAGTTGTTTCAAACAACAACCACAAAACAATCTCTTTTTCCCACACAAAATCCTATAGAAAAGATAGTAGATTTTAGCTCAAGTGTGGAGAAAACCAAGGGATTTGAAACCAGCAACTCAAAGAAAAATCTTTGGGAAATAAATGAAACCAAGATAGAGAAGTTCAATTCAAAAGCTTTTCCCAAAACCCTTTTTCTTTGATTTTTCAAACCCTAAAGAAAACACCAAAAAGATTGTTCAAATCAAGCTCAAAAACTTCTTTTTATTGCTGTAAAAACACCAGAGAGTATGTAAATATTCGCACAAAAATCCTTAGAGAAAAACTCTTGCAAATGGGATATTTATAGGCTAATCCAGAAAATAGCCGTTAGCTGTAATTTTTGCCAGAATTACCCTGACGGTCGACCGCCCGTCGACCGCCCAACGGTCAATTTTTGACCTGTTGGCGCTAGCGGTCGACCGCCCGGTCGACCCAAACAAACAGAGAGCAAACCTGCTCTCAGTCGGTCGACCGCACGGTCGACCGGCTAAAGGTGTAGCCAGCGTGCACGTTTCTGTGCACGTCGGTCGACCCATACGGTCGACCGTCTACATGGTGTGGTCGACCGTACCGGTCGACCGATCAGCCTGGCAGACACCAAAACAGGTCAGAAATCTGGGGAAATAAATATCCAATAAATTCTTATAAACTACTAAAAATCCCCAAAATAGTTTTGTCAAATTGCAATGATATATAAACATGTGATAAAAGTTTTGACTCAAATATCAAGCAATTAAAACTATTTTTATGTCTTTTCATTTTTACTAAAAACCAAAAACTGTATTTTCTAAAACTTGAATAGAAAATACGTTTTGTCCAAAACACTTCCAGATACAAAAACATGATAATTAAACACTTTGAAGCATGATGCATATGGATAGAAATCCAATATACATGAAACAAATATATATCATAGTTTTTGTCATTAATTCCAAAATATGTTTTGTCATAAATACCAAAACATAAAACTCATGAAGTAGACTATCAAACTGAGTTTGTTTAAGCAATAGAAGCATGCATGTATATAGAACAAATCATATATACACTAAACCATGTAAACTTGTTTTGATATAAAATCTATTCATGAAAACCAAGATCGGTTAAACCTAAAACTGAAAAACCGAAAACCAATATTCAAAACATGAAGCGTGTGTGTTGTGAACTTGAGCTTATCATACTATTCTAATCTTTACAATTAGGATCTAAACCCAAAACTAAACTATGGTACCGATGTCTTCTTGTAGAGCGCAATCTCCAAGCCGACTCGATCCAAAACTCTTTGATCCACCGAGCAAGTGCTATATATGATCTTTGACGCTTGGGCTCTTGAATCAACATGTGGGTAGCTTCCAAATCATCTTGTTGAAGCTAATCACCTACTAATAACTTGATTAGAGATCTGAAACTAAAATCACAAGATTATTAGTACACATAACTATATGAGTTAATCATCATCAAAACTAGAGTGGAAGGCCTTTGGGCCAACACTATCCTCCCAACCATGTTCAAGTTTAAAATGATTTTCACCATAAAGCATACATGAGCATGATCTCCCATCCAATCACCCTTAAAAGGATAGGGTTTTTAAAAAAATAGGTTTAAAAATAAAGTATGATTGAAAACTCTACTATAACGAAGAATCCCGCAACTAGTTAAATGGGAAAACTTGTAAACTAGTATGAAATCCTTCAAGCAAGAAATAAAACAAAATATTTGTCATGAAGCTATGTAAATCACATGATCACTAAAAACACTCAAAGTCCATAAAGCTCATATCATACTCATGAAAACATAATCATGAGAAACATTTAAATAAGGTAAGTGAACAAGTGTTATGTGAAATATATCAACATGAAAATAGACATTCAAGCTCAAAATTCCTTTAAACATGAAAACATAAAAATCATCAAAACTATTTAATCTTCAAGGCATATGTATGTCTTATACAAGCTAAAGTATACATACATATCCAAACATAACGAGTCCACAAATGTATATGCATGAAAGGCACGTGGCTCAAAGGATGTATATGTATAACAATAATTTGGATAAAATGGACATATACATGAAGTTAAACAAGAAATCATAAAACAAATTCAAAAATGGGAATACAAGTTTAAAATGCATGGATCATCAAAACTAGACTATACTAGCACATCTAATGGGTTCAAATAAGCCTTCAAGCTCAAACATATATAGATTTATTTGTGGCCCACTATATGTACAAGTATATACCAAGTTTTAATGAAAACTAACATCTAAACATGTAATCAACGCATGAGCATAAAAACAAGACAAAAATCAACATGATAAATATAAACATGATTATTATGTAAATCCACATGTTATTAGAGTTATGATAAACATGATAGCTAAACAAAGGTGAGAACACTAAAATAATGATCCATATTAAATATGGGTGTCTCAAAGGCTATACATGCATGTCAAGGATCTAATAATCATGGCATTTTCATGATAATCTATAAACATCAAAGCATGCTATAAATAATGAACATGAAAAGCATGTAAATATAAACGGGAGTTAGAGATCGATACCAAAACTGATGAGGTCACCGCTCTAGTTCTCCAAACCAAGGTGGTCCTCCCACCAAACTTCCCTTGAAAGTAATGCATCCAAATAGTCATCATGAAGCTCGGAACGCATCCACTCCAAGGTACCTCTACTCTCACGTCATGTCAGAGCCCACACCTACATCATAAACAAGAGGGGTGGTCTTTGGTACCCATATCTTTTTGGGTCCATGGGGGTTAGTCCCTTCTCTAACCCAAACAAATTTATTTGCTAAATTAACATCATGTATTCTATCATAGCAAAATTTAGCAAGGTGGCTCTTACGTCCACAATGTGTACAAGTGTACACATGAGCATACAAGTGATGATGGTGTCCGTGAAGAGCGTGTGTATGCCGTGGAGGGTGTGCATGCATAATAGATGGAACTTGTTTCTTTCGAACCAAGGATTCCAAGCGTGTATGACTAGAAACATAATGGCTCAAAGTGGAGCCCAAACAATCCATATTCTTCTTTAAAACATTTATATCATTTTTTATCAAAGAAGAAGTGGAGCATGCTAGGGGTGATCTAGGTGAAACTACCCTAGCATGGCAAACATGAGAATCTATTTTATTTTCCAAAATTTCATTTTTCTTTAAACAAACATTTAAATCATTTGAAATAGAAATTATTTTATTTTTCAAAGCAACATTCTCTTTTAAAACAAAATCAATTTTTGAAGTTAAAGCTTTATTTTCTTCAAAACATTTTCACAATCATTTTTATTTTTCAAATATTCATTTTCTTTTAGTGCAAGGTCTAGTTGAGATTTCAATGAATCCCTCTCATTTGAAATCTCCTCTTTCTCTTGCAAAATCAAATCAAGTCTTGAACATAAAACTTTGTTTTCTATATTAAGTTCAAAACTCTTCTTTTTCAAAATATTATATTTTGCTATTAATTTTTCACAAACTATGAAAAGTTCTTCATTCAAGGCATGGGCATCAATATTTTCATCACATGAAGAACTAGTAATATTAGCATCTAATTGAGATTCTGATTGTACCTCAAGGGAGTCATTCTCTTGGACCATGTAGCATTGAGACTCGGATTCTCCACTAGATTTTTCCTCTTGTTGGATTGGCAATTGAAGCTTGGAGGTGGATATGGTTGTCAACTTGTTCCACACTGCAAAAACGGAATCAAGGTTAGAAACATGCATAAGATATTCTTTGTTAGGCGTGCTTCTAATAGCCTCCAGGGCTTGTGCATTGACCCCTATATGATTGTTATTACCAAGATAGCACTTCTTGGTAGCGGCAAGGAAAACATGCAATCCTAGGGTCTTCAAATAGCTACTCATCATGGCCTTCCAAATATCAAGTCTAGAAATGTCAAACATAGGAGGGCTATCCATGAGTGCAAACTAAATGTGTGCAAACAAAAATATGTGCAAATGCAAATGATAGATTAGCATACAGGATCTCACTCCTAGATGGTTAAACCTAAAGTATCAGGAGCGTAGGCTCTGATACCAATTGAAATCACCTAGAGGGGGGGTGAATAGGTGATATGGCTAATCTAGAAACTAAATGCGGAAGCTAAAACTAATTTGCAACACACTTAATACAACCAACGAGTGTAGCCGAATTTCCCGTGAAGGGCTCTGGACTAACTCCTCTTGATTCCCCTAGATAAGGGTTGAAGTGCTATATGAAGCTCTCGTGGTTAAGTATAAGTGAGGCACACAAACACAACCAAGCATATAAAGGATAAGCAATATGAAATAATGCAAGGCACACACAAGCAAATAAGATATGAATGAATGATGCACAACACAAAATAGAAAGAGAGAGAGTTGAGAGTCAATGGATCAAACGCAAACACAAAGATATGTTTCGAGGTTCGAGCCCCTAGCTCTACGTCCCCGCCTTCACCGAGAAGGATTTCTAATCCACTAGGAGTACCGAACTCCTCTCTCAACCAATACAATGCCACCGAGGCATTACAACCACAATCCACCTCTACAGAAGAGGGATAGACCCGTAGCCAAACAATCAAACTCCACCTCTCACTAGAGGAAGCAAACCACAACCTTAACCTTTACTAAAGAGGAGCACCCCACAAGAACAAGGGTTTACAACTAGGTGGTTACAAAGACCACAAACAATCTCTTTTCCCACAAACAAATGATCCTAATAGAATAGGATAGAAGATAAGCTCAAGTGTGGAAAACAAATGTTTTGATCAAAGAAAATCTCTTGGGAAAATACCAAATGAATATAGAAATTTAGACCAAGAAACAAATTCCCAAAACTATTTTCTTTAAAATAACAAAACACTTAAAACAAATAAGATAGATTTTTTTGGCACTAAAACTCTTTTGAAAACTTGTTTAAAACAATGGAGAAACTCAGAAAATTTTAGCTTGAAAATCTTAGCCAAAACCCCAAAGAAATGGGGTTTATATAGGCCAAACCCTAAAACTAGCCGTTGGCTGATTTTTCAGCCAGCACGGCTGGCGGTCGACCGCCCGGTCGACCGCTAACGGTCATAAATATGACCGTTGGGAGCCAGCGGTCGACCGGCCGGTCGACCGAAAATTTCCAGAGAGCAAAGCTCTCTGGGCGGTCGACCGCCCAAGTGTCTGGCCAAACGTGCACAAGTCTGTGCACGTCGGTCGACCGACATGTCGACCGGCTCTGGAACACGGTCGACCAGCTCGGTCGACCGCCAGGTCCTGGCAGCCAGTTTTTTGGGACAGAAAAACATGTTAAAAATATTTCTAAAAATTCTTATAAGTCTTCTAAAAATCCCAAAAATAGTTTTAACATTTTGCATTGATATATAAACATGTGATAAAAATTTCAACTCAAATATCAAGCAATTTGAACTATTTTTGTGTCTTACAAATTTTATCAAAAACAAAAAACTGTATTTTACCAAACTTGGATTTTTCAATAGGAAATCTGATTTTTCTTAAATCTCATGAATAGACATTTCAAAATAAGTTTGTCTAGGAAGTTAAGCATGCATGTATATAGAATGAATCTACTATACATAAACCAATTAAACTTGTTTTGATCTAAACTATTCATGAAAACCAATTCCAACACATAAAACTTGTGTGTGTTGTGAACTTGAGCATATCAACTATCTAATCTTTACACATGGATCTAAAACACACTAAACTAGGATACCTAAGTCTTCTTGACGATCTTCCATCTTCAAGTTGACTCGATCCAAAACGTGATCCACGAGCTAGACTCCAACGACTGCAAGGTATGATCTTGATGCTCGAGCTCTGGAATCACCATGTGAAAGCTTCCAAACTCCTTTGTTGAAGCTAATCACAACTAATATCTTAATTAATGATCTGAAACTAAAATCACAAGATTATTAGTAAACATAACTACATGAGTTAATCATCATCAAAACTAGAGTGGAAGGCCTCTGGGCCAACAGTATTAATATTAGAATACATATAGGGATGTATCTCAATGTACATACTTTCTCATGTGTATTCCCTTGACACTTAAATGTATTTCAATATTTAGTTATATTGAATACACCCATATACACATACGTTCCCATATATATAATTATATCCAATCAAACTTGTATATGTATTTCCACAACTATTTAATTGTTCCTTATATCTGTATACAATTGCTCTACACCACTTCCAATTCCCAATGTATTCATATACATATCCACATGTATACACTTCATTTTATTAAATATGGTTTAATTCTAATATCTTGTATCCACAAATTATTATAACTTGTCTAAAAAATATATATACTTCCCTTTCCATTAAAATTTTGTGGTGATATAATAATTTGTGAATTATCGGTTCAAATTATTGGTATTAACTCATTAACCGAAATTTGCAGCATAAATCTGGGTTTTAAAAATTCGGGTGTTACGGTTGCACATAAACTACAATTACTCAACTTTAAAAAAAGCACAATTTTAATTTTCAAATTAACATTTATAACGACATATCAGCTCGAATCGATCTAAGCGGATCGGTGCGTACCATATAAGTACAGAACATCAGAACTAATTGGCGCAGGGTCCATAGGTGCCTCAGTTGACCCAAACGTTCAATCACTCATGTTTTGATTATTGCGAAGGCATATAGTTAAGAAACTAATAATCTTAAAGTTATTTTTAAGAGTATACAGGTTGTTGATTAAAATATAATATTACTCAGGATCAAACAATGAAGCTCAACTTCAATTGATACACATTGAACTATCTCTCATTGATGTTTGAGGCTCAAGAAGTCGGATTCAAATCAAGTTCTACATGAAGACTTCATTGTTTCAAGAAATAGAGTTTGTGTTTTGTAAGTTTAGAAAACGTATTAAAATTTTAAATTATAGAATTGTGAGCTCGAGCTTGATACCACACACATGGCTTTGTTTGATGGCTTAAAAAGTTTTTCAAAAAGATATACACATATCTATTTAGAGTAAAGATTTTATAAAGTCTGGTTTTAGAAAAATTGATTTTAATATAGATTAAATCTCAAAAATTACCTGTTTGAAATATGTTTTAGAATCTTTTATACATATTAAAGCTCAAAAGTATTTAAAGAAACTTATTTTTGTTTGAAAGTTAAATTGATTCTAAACAAGTTTTGGAAAAATTAAAAATACTGAACCATTTTTCGATAGCTCAATCAATAACTATCAAAAATGGATAACCAGTATGCGTGTATCTGTTTTTGAGCCGAAGAACTTTCGACAGCTTCTCTGCACGCTTTCGACAACAATTTTCAGAGAACTCAGAAAAATTTAGAACAGACTCATCTTCAACAATCTAGTTAGTAGTTTTCATTAATTGTCGAAAAGAGCTTTCGACAGCTCGCAATAATATTTTCGATAGCATTTTTCAGAGCGTAGAGATGTTTATAGAACTGCTCAATTTTCGATAATCCTCTTTTGAAAACATGTCCCTGTCAAAGGTGTTTTCGATAGTCAATGTTGTGCTTTCGAAATGAATTTTAGTATTTTAAAAATATAGTCGTTTGACTGTCAAAAGTTAAAAATATAGTCGTTTGACTGTCAAAAGTCCTACATCCAGTTTCGACAGCTAGTTGACTTTTCTCTGCTGAATTTTAGCAAACGTCTTTCAATTCTTTTGCTATAAAATTTGATCATTTTGCAGAGATTTAAACAACAATTTTGAGAACAGTTTATCAATTTTCAGTGCTCAATCCACTTTCAAATTTCTGGAAGTTTTCTCTACCAGGATAAGTTTTCTTTTCCAATCTTTTTAATTTCTCACACACACAAGCTTGAGTGTTCAGTTCTCAATCTTTGACTATAGGGTTTTAATTTGTGAGAGTTTTCAGTGATCAGAGTATGATCACATCATGTCTTAGTTGTTGTGGTTGTACACCTTTAGTGCGAGACGTTGTGGGAAGTCGAACTTGCGATTGCAATTTGTAGGAGTTGAGCCTCCAAGTTGATCCAAGAGGGATCTTATTGTAGGAGTTGTGACTCCAAGAGGTGATCTTGCTGGATCATGATTGTACACATATTTCTGTTTCACAAACTGGTTATAGTGCATACATATTCATAGGAGTTGGAGACAGGGATGTAGATCAGTGGATCAAACCTCGAAACAAATTCATCGTGTTTGCAGAGTATTTTTATTCTTGACCCTGTTCTTTACTCTTTACAGTTGCATTGATCTCTGCTCAGTATATGTTACATCCATTTATAATTGCATACTATTTGAGATTAAGTATGTTTGTTGCAAATAATTTTTAATTTTCGTATATTTGATTAGCATCACTTATTCGCCCCCTTTAGGTGATTTTTAATTGGTATCAAAGCTAGTGCTATTTATTTTATGGTTTAACCATCCAAGAATTTATCCTTATATTGATAATCATTTATTTGTCACTACACACATGACATCTTACGGAGACAACTTCAATGTTAAGCCTCTATCTAGATTTGATGGTCTTAACTTTCCCATTCGAAAGATTAAGATGAGACTTTTTCTTAAATCTCTTGGAAGAGATGTTTCACTTGCCTTTGAGAAATAATTTAAAGAATTTGAGCACAAAGTTGATCCATGGCCTAAGAATGTCTCTAAGCCATTCAAAGAAAATGCTAAGGTTACTTCCCTTAATGTAGGCTTTAAATGATGGTGGTTCATCTAGAGTAATCAACTGTGAATCTTCTTTTGAAATATATAACACACTGATCACTGCACATGAAGAAACCTCATAACTAAAGAGAACTAAGATTGATTTGCTCACTTCTCAATATGAGAACTTTAAGATACATGAAAATGAAGCTATTGATGATATACTCACTTGTTTTAGCAAAATTACTAATGGTTTGATTTATTTAGGTAAATCAATCTCCAACGATAACTTGTTTGGATTACCCCCTCGACGTATCAATCTCATGAATTCATAATCTGAGATTGTACAAGTAGTTTTATTCACACTTGTATTTAAAGTATATTTGATGTCTCTTCGAATGTTTATGTATACCTTGCTCATGATACGATTTTAAATAAATATTTTTCAATTCAGATTTATCGATACACGTGTACTTACTTGATTTCAGATTTACAACTGATTCTCTGATTATCATTTATGTTACTGGTCATTGTCTATACTTGCGTGCCCAAACCACATCACTTTGATCCTGTACACGTGTGATTGTCCGAGCACGCCACTTGGATTAATTTTATGTACACGCTGGGTTATTTTCTGACAACTCTGGATCTGCATGTTCAGATTCTGAAGCACAGCAGAAGCGTGGTGGAAGCCTTCTATGGAAATCTTAGATTTCTTTATGGAGCATGGGATTAGTCGTAACTCATTCCTGACCTGTCCCTCTTGACCGGCTCGCGTGATTTCCTCCCACAGCTTGTGAGTATATTTCAGTTTTTTTTTATGCTTTGTAATCTTACTTTTACACCTCTCGGTGATGTAATATTCTTATAATATTGGATCACGCTCTCTGATAATGTGTACTTGTACTGTATTGTTGGAATGTATGTTATCAATGTTCTTTCGTACTCTGATTCTTGCATGTACTGATGCTTATCGTACGTACATAAGGGTATTCCCACCCGTGTATGTAAGGCAAAGTAGCGTTTCTGTATCCACGGGATCGGGGCGTTACAATAGTTTTGGTAACTAGGAGTATAATGAAGTGGTTAAAAGAAAAGCCCTTACATACTTTATATGATGAACAACCATTCAAATTAGTGGGTGTTGGATTCCGATACTTCATATCTAATTGCATGTCCTAGATTTCATCCCCTGTCCCATTAGACAATCCAAAGGAATTGTTACCAACTTTACATTAATGAGAAGGAAAATTTAAAGAATTTATTAAAAGCTATATGTCAAATGGTATCTTTTACCACAAATACTTAGATTTCTATTCAAAATATCAATTACATGTGTCTCACTGCACATTAGATTGATAATGATTGGAAATTAAGAAAAGAAATTTTAAACTTTTGTCTAATTCCTACTCAAAAAGATGATGAACTTGGTAGGGTAGTGGAGAGGTATTTGGTAGAATGGGGGATTGAAAATGTCTTCACTATAACCTTTGACAATGCATCTTCTAACGATATTATGGTTGGCTATTTAAAAAAAGACTTAATAATTGAAATGGAACAATGCTACATGGGAAACATCCTCATGTGAGGTGTATTGCGCATATTGTTAATCTTATTTTAATGATGGTATTAAAGAATTGGGCTCGTCGGTTGCTAGGGTGAACTCGGCTACGAAGTATGTGTTGAGTTCTCCTTTTTTGATTACAAAAGTTCAAGAATTGTGTTGAGATTGGGAAAATTGAATCGTCGAAAACCTTATGCTTGGATGTGCCTAATAGGTGGAACTCCACGTATTTGATGTTGAATGCCATATACAAGTACGAATGGGCTTTTGAGTGATGAAGACTCATTTTTAGAAATCAAGTGTTAAGTGAGAATGAAAATAATGAGATGCCGCCAGAGGATGATTGGCAATGCAAGGAAGTTGTGCACTTTTCTTGAAAAATTTTATGAACTCACTTTGCGTGTTTATGGTTCTTTGCATGTAACTAGCAATAGTTTTCTTCATGAAATTAGTAATGTTACTTGTGAGTTGATAGATCAACAAGAAAGTGGAAATTTAGAATTGAGCAACATTCGCAAAATGAAAGAGAAGTTCGGCAAAGTATTAGGGGAGTTGGAAAAAAATCAACATGTTCATTTACATTACTACGCTTCTTAATCACCGATACAAGAAACAATATGTATAATTTGTTCTTGAACTTCTTTATGATGCAAATGAAAGTTTGGAGAAGATGAAGATTGTAAAAAAAGCTGCATCATTATTGTTAAATAACTACAAGTTGAAGTATGAAAGTTCAAGCGAGCAATTGACTGAGATGGCTCAATCTTCAAGCAATATTGCCAATGTTTCCTCTTCCTCTTCTCAATCATTAGATGTGAGGAGTCGCTTTAGCCGGCATTAGAGGCGAGGAGATAAAGACGGATTTGGAGAAATTTTTTAGTGAAGATGCCGAAGATGATCTTTTTACATTTAACGTCTTGGAATCTCAGAAAGAAAGTTAATAGCTCAAGATTTTCTATCCTACATTGAATGATTCACAATGTTTAGCATTTCTCATCTCCACTGTTACTTCCGAATCGGCATTTAGTAGTGGTAGTCGTATCCTTGACCTATTTAGGAGTTCATTGACTCCAAAAATAGTCCAAGCTCTTTTGTGCATTGAAGATTGGCTTCGGGTCACAATGTCATCAATAAATATGAGTGTTGAAGAAAACTTAGATGCTTTTGAAACACATGAGATATGTAATTTTTCTTTGGACTTGAATATTTGATTCAATTATTGGTTTTTTTGATTTAGTAGATTACTTTGTTTCTTGAAGTAAACATTTATTTCTTTTGACTATAGATTTGTCTAAAATGGCGTCGAAACCAATAGCCACGAAGGTCTGAGAAGAGAAAAGAGTTGAACATTTGTGAGCTTTGCTACTTTGTAATATTTACTTGTGAGCTTTTCTATTTGGACTGTTTGGACTCTAATATCTGTAAGCTTTGCTATTTTGTAATATTTGCTTGTGAGCTTTGCTATTTAGACTGTTTGGACCGTAATATTGTTATTTGGACTGTAATATTTAGACTGTTTTGGATTGTAATATTGTTGTTTGTGTTTGCACTTTGGAGTTAGGACTATAATATTGGGATTGCAATGGATGTTTGATTGTAATGGATATTTGGACTTTGCTTATATTGCTGCAACTGTTTTTTCACATTCATTTGTTATGAAAATCAGAAAATATGCTGCTACTTTTTGGCTCCATTTCTATTGTATTTGGCTGCTGCTGTTTTTTGGGCATTTTTGTGAATTTTTGCACTTGCTGTTTTTTTTTAACATTTTTGTGAAGAGGCCCAATATAGTATAAATTGTAAAGCTAATGTGGGCCCAAGACCCAAACCGAAACTCAAACCAAAAATCGCACCAAATTTTTTGGTGCGCTTTAACTTCAGTTTGAATGCATGATCGGTTCAGATTGGCTCAGTTTGCTTTTTTTTTTTTTAAGAAAAATCACAACGCACCACCAAATGCTTAGCCTTATCCAAATCGAACATACATGTGAATTTTCTATGCATTCAATGGCTCATAACATCTTCCTCCACATATAATTCTATCGAATTCACACCAGGTACATTCAAGCATTGCTCGTGTGCCATCATTATCTGATTTCCTACTGCTATAAAACGCCCTTGCGCTACTGGCCGTTACATGTCAAGTGAATCTAATGCTCATTTGGATTAATATGGGTGATTTGATGGATTTTCTCCACCAATTCACACATTGTGATTGATTTCCTGGCAATCACGAGTTTTACTACTCCATTAACATAAGTTGGGTTATTATCTCTATTTATTATTAGTGTACTATTAAAGCAGCAAAGAAAAGGGACATTGGTATTTGCATTATAGGCATTGTACCTAATTTAGTGGGTGGAACAAAAAATTATCAAATTGCTCTAAGTATATTAACAATAATACTAAGGCATGAAAAAATAAGTTCAGATTTAAAATATCACTTACTTCAAAGTAAACTCTGTGAGAAGAGACGCACCTAAACAAGAGACAAATGATCCTTCTTTCTGTCTAAATCTACGTGGATAGAATTACAATTATTTGTTAATATTTCAGTTTTTTTTCATGCTTTGTAATCTTACTTTTGCACCTCTCAGTGATGTAATATTCTTATAAAATTAGATCACACTCTGTGATAATTGTGTACTTGTACTGTATTGTTGGAATGTATGTTATCACTGTGCTTCCGTACTCTGATTCTTGCATGTAATGATGCTTATCGTATATATATGAGGGTATTCCACCCGTGTATGTAAGGCAAAGTAGCGTCTCCGTATCCGCGGATCGGGGCGTTACAATAGTTTTGGCAACTAGGAGTATAATGAAGTGGTTATAAGAAAAGCCCTTACATACTTTATAATTCTTGATGAACAACCATTCAAATTAGTGGGTGTTGGATTCCGATACTTCATATCTAATTGCATGTCCTAGGTTTCATCCCCTGTCCCGTTGGACAATCCAAAGGGGTTGTAACCAACTTTACATTAATGAGAAGGAAAATTTAAAGAATTTATTGAAAGCTATATATCAAATGGTATCTTTTACCACAAACACTTAGATTTCTATTCAAAATATCAGTTATATGTGTCTCACTGCACATTGGATTGATAATGATTGAAAATTAAAGAAAGGAATTTTAAACTTTTGTCTAATTCCTACTCATAAAGATGATGAGCTTGGTAGGGTAGTGGAGAGGTGTTTGGTAGAATGGGGGATTGAAAATGTCTTCACTATAACCTTTGACAATGCATCTTCTAACGATATTATGGTTGGCAATTTAAAGAAAAGACTTAATAATTGAAATGGAACAATGCTACATGGGAAACATCTTTATATGAGGTGTATTGCGCATATTATTAATCTCATTTTAATGATGGGATTAAAGAATTGGGCTCGTCGGTTACTAGGGTGAACTCGGCTGTGAAGTATGCGTTGAGTTCTCCTTCTCGAGTACAAAAGTTCAAGAATTGTGTTGAGATGGGGAAAATTGAATGGTCGAAAATCTTATGCTTGGATGTGCCTAATAGGTGGAACTCCACGTATTTGATGTTGAATAACATATACAAGTATGAATGAGCTTTTGAGTCATGAAGACTCATTTTTAGAAATCAAGTGTTAAGTGAGAATGAAAAAATGAGATGCCGCCAGAGGATGATTGGATTAATGCAAGGAAGTTGTGCATTTTTCTTGAAAAGTTTTATGAACTCACTTTGCGTGTTTATGTTTCTTTACATGTAACTAGCAATAGTTTTCTTCATAAAATTAGTAATGTTACTTGTGAGTTGATAGATCAACAAGAAAGTAGAGATTTAGAATTGAGCAACATTCGCAAAATGCAAGAGAAGTTTGGCAAAATATTGGGGGAGCTGAAAAAAGATCAACATGTTGATTTACATTACTGTGCTGTTTGATCACCAATACAAGAAACAATATGTACAATTTGTTCTTGAACTTCTTTATGATGCAAATGAAAGTTTGGAGAAGATGAAGATTGTAAAAAAAGCTACATCATTATTGTTCAACAACTACAAGTTGAAGTATGAAAGTTCAAGTGAGCAATTGACTGAGATGGCTCAATTTTCAAGCAATATTGCCAATGTTCCTCTTCCTCTTCTCAATCATTAGATGTGAGGAGTCGCTTTAGCCGGCATTGGTGGTGAGGAGATAAAGACGGATTTGGAGAAATTTTTTAGTGAAGATGCCGAAAATGATTATTTTACATTTAACATCTTGGAATCTCGGAAAGGAAAGTTAATAGCTCAAGATTTTCTCTACTACATTGAATGATTCACAATGTTTAGCAATTCTCATCTCCACTGTTGCTTCCGAATCGACATTTAGCAGTGGTGGTCATACATCCTTGATCTGTTTAGGAGTTCATTGACTCCAAAAATAGGTCAAGCTCTTTTGTGCATTGAAGATTGACTTCGGGTCACAATGTCATCAATAAATATGAGTGTTGAAGAAGACTTGAATGCTTTTGAAACAATAATTTTTGTTTTCTGGACTTGAATATTTATTCAATTATTGGTTTTTTTGATTTAGTAGATTACTTTGTTTCTTGAAGTAAACATTATTTCTTTTGACTATAGATTTGTCTAAATGGCATCAGAAACCAACAGCCATGAAGGTTTGAGAAGAGAAAAGAGTTGACATTTGTGAGCTTTGCTACTTTGTAATATTTACTTGTGAGCTTTGCTATTTGGACTGTTTGGACTCTAATATCTGTAAGCTTTGCTACTTTGTAATATTTGCTTGTGAGCATTGCTATTTGGACTGTTTGGACCGTAATATTGCTATTTGGACTGTAATATTTGGACTGTTTTGGATTGTAATATTGTTGTTTGTGTTTGTACTTTGGAGTTAGGACTAAATATTGGGATTGCGATGGATGTTTGATTGTAATGGACATTTGGACTTTGTTTATATTGCTGCAACTGTTTTTTCGCATTCATTTGTTTTGAAAATCAGAAAATATGTGGCTACTTTTTGGCTTCATTTCTGTTGTATTTGGCTGCTACTGTTTTTTGGACATTTTTGTGAAATTTTGGCACCTGCTGTTTTTTTTTTTTCTGACATTTTTGTGAAGAGGCCCAATATACTATAAATTGTAAAGCCCATGTAATATGGGCCCAAGACCCAAACCAAAACCCGAACCGAAAATCGCACCGAATTTTTTGGTGCGCTTTAACTTCAGTTTGAATGCATGATCGGTTCGGGTTGGTTCAGTTTGCTTTTTTTTTTTTTTTTGAGAAAAATCACACCGCACCGTCAAATGCTTAGCCTTATCCAAATCGAACATATATGTGAATTTTCTATGCATTCAATGGCTCATAGCATCTTCCTCCACATATAATTCTATTGAATTCACACTAGGTACATTCAAGTATTGCTCGTGTGCCATCATTATTTGATTTCCTACTGCTATAAAACGCCCTTGCGCTACTAGCCATTGCATGTCAAGTGAATTTGATGCTCATTTGGATTATATGGGTGATTTGATGGATTTTCTCCACCAATTCACGCATTGTGATTGATTTCCTGGCAATCACGAGTTTTACTACTCCATTAACATACGTTGGGTTATTATCTCTATTAATTATTAGTGTACTATTAAAGCAGCAAAGAAAAGGGACATTGGTATTGACATTATCGACATTGTACCTAATTTAGCAGGTGGAACAAAAAATTATCAAATTGCTCTAAATATATTAACAATAATACTAAGGCACGAAAAAATAAGTTCAGATTCAAAATATCACTTACTTCAAAGTAAACTCTGTGAGAAGAGACGTACCTAAAGAAGAGACAAACGATCCTTCTTTCGGTCTAAATCTACGGGGATAGAATTACAATTATTATAGAGCGAGACTGTGGTAGAGAGGGCGTGGTGGTCAAGCGGGTTGGGGGGAGAGGATTAGAGAAGAGAGACTGTGGTAGAGAGCACACGGGACTAAGGGCCGAGTGGGTTGGGGGGGAAGAGAGAGAAGAGTGGGAGAGAAAGAGAGGAGAGTGGCAGAGAAAGTGTGTTGGCCGAGCAGCTAGGAGAGAGGGGAGAGAGGACTGTGAGAGAGAGAGAGGAGATAGAGGAAGTCTTACAGGCAGATTATAAAAGAAAGGGGAGATATGGGACCCACTCGATGAAGTTCTGCTGCTCGCTGAAATTTGTTGAAGTTTTCTTTGTTCGGGGTTGGCAACCCTGGATAAAATCAAAATAAAAAAAATGTTTTGTCCGAGGTTGACAACCCCGAGCAAAGAACTCAAAGAAGAATGCAATAAGAAAAATTTAAGCTTCGGTCGGCGCTGTCAACTTCAAACGAAGAAAAATCACCTCAGCCCGGGTGGGCGACACGCTGGCGGGTGTTTCGCCCCGCCACGGACATAGCGTGTCTGAGCTTGGCGTTTGAAAATAGTTTTGAGAGAAGTCAATTTTTCAAATTATTTATTAAAATTATATATTTTATTTCCAAAATTGCCCCACATGCCGCTGTCATCACATTATAAAACGCCTCCGTCCCCAGCTTTCTTATCCTTTACTCTCGCACTCTAAACCGGGGAGGTGGGGGATGGGGATTTGGGGGTTTGAGATGATATGGGGAATGGTGGGTATTATTGTTCTACTAGCATCATGGGCAGCGACGATGAAGATGGTGGAATGGTGCTGGTTGAAGCCCAGGCGATTGAAGAAGGCACTGAGAGCCCAAGGCCTGCAGGGCACCCCTTATCGTTTCCCATCTGGGGATCTCAAGGACAACGCCAGGCTCGAGAAGGAAGCAAGGTCAAAGCCCATCCCAACTCATGACTCTCCTCACACCATCATCCCTCGCGTTGCTCCCTTGTTCTTTCATTCCATCAACAAATATGGTAATACTTTGTCATGTGCTTAAATTTATGCTACCCATTTTATGTTTGTGTTTATGCTTGAACCAGATATTCAGTTGGATATTTATCTATTCCCTCTTTGACATGAGAAATAGTAATAAACTAATAATTAATGTTTAAAGTAAAGGAAAAATGAACTGGATTTGCTTCAATTTACTGATTAAGTATAAAAGGGTTAAGAGGAGATATTAGACTCCGTTTATTACATAAATTTGCACTCCGAATACTAATATACTAATTATATATTTTTATGTTTTTATGTGTATAAATTGTGACCAATTGATTAAGATCCATTGGTTTAAATTTAGTTCTTCATCTGTCGTATAAGTTTGTTACCCTCCCAGGTACCAACCCCATCTGATGTTTTATTATTTCATCTTGTCATCATTGGTTAAAATGTTATCAGTTGAAATAGGAAATTTTGTTGATTGAAATTTTTTAATGGATTGAGTTTTTGTTGGATATTTGTACATGTAGTTGAGCAAACTAAGTGAGTCCACTATTCCAGTAAGTATCATTTTTAGAATGATCTAATTTCCTTGGATCTGCTATGTATACAAGTTAGGTCGGGATTCGGATACCTTAAATGGGATTTATACCTGAAATATAGGGTATACCGCTTCCAACTCAACCGATTTATAGGCCTAGGTTAGTGAGGGTTATTTAAGTCAATGCTCTCGAAACTTTTGATTCTATAATGTGCCTCTATGACCCACCAAAGTGCGTCATACATCACATCGACAGGGTTAATGTATTTTCTTCTGAATGTAGAATCCCTGACTGGTGGGAAGTGTCCTTGTCAGGACCAAGAATGAAAAAAAATTTAGCAATTCTACGCACCTACAAACCACACTATTTTCTATGAAAAAGTAATACCCCTGCCATTCAGAAAGAATGAATAGCATTCAGAGGGTTTTCATGTATTACTCTTATGTAAAGCGCCATATAGATTGTATCCGTCTAAGAAAAAAAAACTTTACAACGAATTTAGGGGAACAAGCATCATTGATGTTACCTCAACCAGTCATCCTAGCAAGATGGTGATGACAAAAAAAAACGAGCGCAAACTTGGAGATCTTAGTTGAAAGCCTATGGTAAGAGGGGAGTGTAAGATTTTGCAGGCTTTTGATGATTATTGATTAATTATTTTATAAATTTATTAAAGTCTAGATTAAAAACTTATCTTGATCAGACTACCAATTGACCAAATAAGGTTGTGGTCATAAAGAAGATATATAGGTTGTGGTGCACCATTGTCATTGTTATTCATCTGTTATAACTTATAAATATCAATTCAGTTTAGTATAGCAAGGCCTATTAGGGATAGGAGTCATATTGTGGGTACAATTGTTTAATCAATAATAACAAATGTAAGGCATTGGCTCCTTTTTCCATCACAAATATCATCTATGAAGATCCTATTGCGAGCACAAGCATGAGAAGATGTGTGAAAAACGATGCCATTTACAGAGTTTGGAGTTTGTACCGCTCTAAGGTATGTGTGGCTTATTTTCTATTTTTTTTGATTATGTGTTCGGATAGTTATGGATCAATATATGTTGATAAGGAGGAAACAGTCTCATAAGGGGAGATGTAGGAAACGTCATAGCACTAGAAAGTGGTAAGTAAAACGTAAGACTTTTATTTTCCATGTTCTGTATCTGCAACCAAAGATACTAGGTTTTGACGAGTTACACACCCACCCCACTCACCAACACACCCACCCACCCACCCACCCACACACACACACACAACGTTCTGACAGGTTTTATATATAGTTCTTAAACTAAGGGTTATAGAAATTTTGTGGTGGGACATCTTAGGGATGATCCGCTCTGTTCATGTATATCTACATGCTTTAAATAGGCTATGAATGAAAAATCAAGTGATTTGAAACTTGTGATTTGAAACTTTTTGCTCATGCATCAACTGAAATCAAATTTTATTGCTGGAATCAGGTTTATTTTGGAACAACTTGATGCATGGGTGAGAAGTTTTCAAATCACTTGACATATATTCATAGACTATTTAAAGTGCGTTGATCAATTTGAACAGAGCGGATCATTCATAAGATGTCTCATCGCAAAGTATCTACAACCTTTAGTTTAAGAACTGATCCAAAGGATCATTTCCTCTGTGTGTATTTATTTATTTATTGTATTGTTCTATTTCAGGAACGACATGTTTTGATTAAGTCAATAAGGGTCTATGATTCTTTACATATCCATGATTACTTCGATTACCTCCGGTAAGAATTGTTTGTTGTGTGTGTGTGTGTGGGGTTTGACGAAAGCCCAAGTGCATGTCTATTCCAAAAGCTGATTTTTTTCCCTCCAAACATGTATTTAAAAGCTCTCTTGGCTTTGTCCAAATTGTTAAAAGTGCTCTTCAAAGAAGGGGATCTATATTGCGGACATGTAAGCCCTTTGTTGTTAGAGTATTAAGCCAGAAAATAATTAGACCAAAGAGATCTAGTACAGAATAGCTTCCAAGTAAGAGAGAGCAAAAGCAACATCCACTAACTTCCCGATACCAAGCCCTCCCATGAGGTTTTAGCCCAAGCATTCCTATGGTGTTGGGAGGTTCCTTTTTAATCATTCCGAGAATAACTAGCAAATAAAGACTCAATCTATAATGGATAGAAGGAATAATATGCTAACATAATAGGTAGTGACATTTTATGACAAATTGGACCCCTTGTGAAGTATTAATGAATGAAGACATGATATAGGCGGAGACAATCTAACTTTAAAGGTTAAGTTGATAGGTCTAGGTCCAACTTCATATTTATGCCCTCCACTTTTTACTCAACTTTCCAATATAAGATTATTTTAACCATATTTAAATCCTTAATAAATTTTCTCCTAAATGTATAATAGGCCCACCTGAATTTTATGTGGCTATAATTTACACAATCTACCATCTATAAGAATAACAAGGATTGCACACACTGTTCGAAGACTCGGCCGAGTCGGATACGACTCGGCCGAGTCGTTTCTGTCTCGGCACCCCCGCCGAGACGAGTCAGAGACCCAATTCGAAGGATCTACTCAGAAATAACTGAATCGATTTTGACTCGGAGTTGACTCGGCCTAATCGATCGAGTCATGATATGACTCAGACTGACTCGGTCGATTCGCCCGAGTCAGCTCCGAGTCAAGACCGATTTGATTAAAAAAATCAAACTTACATGGGATTTAGGGCTCCCCCCGCTTCGCCGCCGTCGCCGCTTGCTCTGCCCGATCTCTCCCCCACCTTCACCGCTTACTCCTGCCCTCCGCCGCCGCGAGAGAGAAAGGGGAGAGAGAGACAGAGAGAGACAGAGGGGAGACGAGGGAGAGGGAGAGGGAGGGAGTAGAGAGGGAAGAGAGAGGAAGAGAGAGGAGATAGAGCCAGAGGGAGGGAGAGATCGGGTCATCTTATTCGACCTCTCTCTCCTTTATCCTTTTCTATTTTTTATTTTTTAATTTTTGAGTTTTTTATATTTGCCCCCTCAAATCTTTTATACTTCTGAATTTATTTTCAAATCATTATATTTTCCCAATTACCCCCTCAAAACAAATTTGTTTTGAACATGTGATATATGAATTTTGATGTCTACATTTTTTTTTTACGATTTTTCATGTTTTTTCCATAATTTTTTGAGTTTTCTATGTAGCGTTTTGTGCGTATCGTCCGAGTCCAATCTGAGCCGCCGAGACCGATCTATCTCGGTGCCGGCCGAGTTGCAGCCGAGAGCGCGACTTTGAACCATGGTTGCACATCACCTTATAGGTATTACATGGACCACCATGAGCAAGACATTAGGCCTCAAGGCTCAATCACCGGTAGGGACATTCTTAATAATTTGGCAGATATTGGGCCTCCATATTAGATTCTTACTTCTCTTTCGGTCATATACTATCAAACAGTCGGTTTTGTAAGTGGTATTATTTAGGTTGGTGTGTGAATAAGTCATCATCAGAGATTGCAGGGGGAGTAATTGATGCAAAAGACCTAATGAGAGAGTATTTTAAAGAGAGTATTCAACCTAGTACCAATGTCAATAGACAACTGCTTAATCTATGAAGCACAACTACCACTATTATGAAGTCATGTTGCGAGGACATGTGTGTCTGACAACATACTGAACGTGACACTTCTTGTCGCATTATTGTTGTTTTGTTTTTACTTTTTTTAAGAATTTATTTTGTGACTTTTCTCAGTATGTCGTGTCATGTTTGTGTCGTTATGTTCTTACTAGATAACTTCAGTACTTTGTGTAGATCTTTTAATTCAGCTTTCAGGTGGCATATTGAGAATCTCCATAACTTAATTTCTGATATTACTAGTTATACAAGGAGCATGATTGAGGTATTCTCTATTTAATCTGATCAATACTAAGAATATTGTTGATCTCTTTTTCACCTTGGTTTTGGCTTTCTGTTGTGTTCGAGGTGGAATTTGATGTGAAGAATTTTATTCTTGATGTTCAAGATACGTCTGGGAAGTGTTTGTTTTATATCAATATCCCTGGACCTAGGTTTAATAAACCACAAATGAGGAATGACAAGTGTGTGTACCTCTTTTGTTTCACTGAAAGTGTTGAGGATGGAAATTACTACACCAATTGTTTTAATTTTGATTGCGTTAACTGTGTCAAGATAGATTTGAGTTGGTGGGGACTATGATGAGTTGGATACAATTGGTCAGTTGGGCTCTACTGTGATCAATTTGGTTGATTTTGGGTCAAATCCTAACAGGATCAGATTGATTTAGGTCAGATTGGTATCAAACGCGGGGAGAAAAGCTATATGAATTACAATGTAGCAATTTGTTTCATCTAGTGCATGTGTCTATGTTGTACCTTGAATCTATGAAACGTTATATGTTTCCAATACTTATTGGCATTTTTTTATTTCTTTTACTTCTACCAGTGATTATGCTGCTAATCATAAACAATGAAAATGATCTGATTTGATCTATCCTTTTTAGAATTTAACAAAATGTTTAGTACTAAACTCTTTTCTTGGGTTACTTGCTGCGACCAATTGGTAAATACTGCCCTTTCCCGTAGAAGAAAAAGCACTTCTAGTGACAAATTTTCTACAGATTGTGGATTGTACTCAATGTATCATAGAGAATGCTGTTATAGTTTTTCTATCTAAAGTTTTCTTTTATTTCTTTGACATATAAGATGGCAAGGTCCGTCAAATGAACTCGGTAATGCATTCATCCTCTTAATATCAATCATGAAATGTCTTTTTGAACTGAAATGCAGGTAAAATTTCTTTTACTTGGTTTGGCCCCATTCCCAGAGTGACTCTACAGATCCAGAACTGATAAGAGAAGTTCTGTCGAACAAATTTGGACACTTTGAGAAACCAAAGCTTATTGCACTTCCAAGGTCGGCAAGAGGACTGGCAAGCTATGAAGGTGAAAAATGGGCCAAGCATAGGAGGATTATCAACCCTGCTTTTCATGTTGAAAAGTTGAAGGTAACTCATGGACATCCCATATTTTCATCAGACGTTTCCAACACAAGGAGAAATGTCTGTATATAGAGTCCTTAAGTTGATAATTCCTAATTATAGCATGCATAATATGAACAATTCATGTAAGTAATGGATGGTACATGTTCACAGCGAATGCTTCCAGCGTTCTCTGCTTGTTGCAGTGAACTTATTGGCAGGTGGGTGAATTTGGTTGGTTCCAAAGGATCGTGTGAATTAGATGTTTGGCCTGAACTCCAAAACTTCACAGGAGATGTCATCTCCCGTACAGCATTTGGTAGTAGCTTTGAAGAAGGAAGGCGTATATTTCAACTCCAAGGAGAGCAAGCTGAGCTGTTCATGCAGTCTCTGAGTTCTTCGTACATTCCAGCTTATAGGTAAGCTTTCTACTGTTACAGAGTAAGTGGAGAACATATCTTGAATTTAAGTAATGTAATTAGAAGGGGGGTTACAGATACTATATTTATTGATTTAGCTCTAATAGGTGACAAAATGCTAAAGAATTCTAATTCTTGTCTATGCACATAATACCTATCTCAGAGGTTTAGGTTTTTATGTTCCAACAAACCAAGGGATTCTCCGTGCATATAATATAGCTAGTAATTTATTTTTCCTTAGGGCATAAGAAATCATGATGTGACAATTCAAATTTCCAAATTGGTTATGTGAGAATATCAATATGTATATGTTTCTACTAAAATCATACATGAGGTTATTCATTGTTGTTGTTGTTGTTGTTCTTATTCTTCATCATGACAAATTTTTTATTCAAATTTTGTATTGGGCTTGAGAGGTATAGTACCTGGTGTTGGACAGACTGTTCAATTTTCTTGTTGAAGTTGTCACTCAAATTACAGTGGGAGTCATTCTTGTATGTACATTGAATTTTGTGAGTTGATGTTTATCTTATCTGAATATCACTTTGCTTGTATTTTCATCTTATATTAAGACAATCCACATGTTACACGTGAAAATCAAAACAATTATTTTATTTTTCCATAAAAAGGAAATTAAGTAAAAAAGTTTCAAAGGTCTAAAAAAGTGTTTAATGTAATATGTATAATATATAAATGTAGACTTGCTTCTTTGGGAAAGATATGTTCAAACTAAATATTGTGAAAATGATATCAAAGATTCACTTAATTCAAGTTGTTTTGAATCATGTAGAGTCTCGTAAAACAAAAACTCTAGTGAATTCAAAATTTCTTTCTTTCTTTTCTTTTTTTTTTCCCTTTTGCATCAAATAAGCAAAAATGGATAGTCTAAATAGCAAGTTTCGTAGTTTAATGGTCTAAAATGTTCAAGACCTAACAAAATTTAACCCGCAACAATTTTAAAGTACATAGATCGGGACCCAAGGTTTGGATAAATAATTTGAGTTCTCCAGACTGTTGATCAAATGAACATGCTGTTTCCGGCTATCTAATTTCCATTTGACCAATGAACGCTTCCAACCATCTAATTTCCTTTTCGAATTCTTATTAACTCGAGGTTTTAAATTGATTTATTTCTTTTATTATAATCATAATTATATATATATATATATATATATATATATATATATATATATAGAGAGAGAGAGAATGTAAATCAGCTGACACAGGAGGCAAATTCGTCCTATGTCGCACTTAAAAATCATATTTCCCGAATGAATTTTCAAGATCCGACCGTACATTATCATCTTCATATTCTAAGATATACACATATAAAAAATCAAGTGATTTGAAGTTCGTTTACTCATTGATCTAAACGTTCTATTTTGTTCTATTGTTAAAAAACCGTTAATGTTTGAACCCAAAAAAAATGTAGTAAACAAACTTCAAATCACTTAATTTTTTATATGTATATATCATAGAATATGAAGATGATGTGTGGTCGGATCTTGAAAATTCATTCGGAAAATATGATTTTTGAGTGCGACATAGGAGGAGTTGCCTCCTGTGTCAGCTGATTTACATTTCTCTCATATATATATATATATGTGTGTGTGTGTGTGTGTGTGTGTATTTGATGAGTTTTCTTTAATAGATTAGGCTTCTATTTTGTTACCTTATTTGACAAGTATCTATTTCTATCAAAATTATTTAATTTGAGATAATTTAGTAACTATCTTCTCAAATGTTGTTTTAGAGTTATAATTGACACACATTATTTCTAAAAATGAGAGAAGAGATGAGTACAACTATTTAGTGACTGAATAATATAGGTTTTTATTAGGTTTGTTGAGAATTGAACAGTTCGATTGAGGTATTTACTAAGGATCCAAATTTATTGTTTATTTACTATTTAGTTATGTTTGAAGTGAAGATTTGTCCATCCTTACTTAATATACATTATTCTAACTTTAACTAATGACTAAACTTTTCTTGTAGAAGAGAAAAAAATGGAGAAGGGTCTAAACCTATATGCTTTTAATAGTACTTATATTGATTTAGATGGATTTCAATAAGGATCCAAGTATATTATTTATTTATTGTTTGCTATGTAGCACAAATACATTAAAGAAGGAGATGTGCCAATGTCAAATACTTATTTGATAGTTGGAGACTTCGACACTTGATGGATATGTGTTAGATACTTCTTTTGACTTATCCTAGAATTTGCGATATCCAAGAAATATTAGAGACATGTTATTGATGTTTCCAAGACGTGAAGTTAAAAAATCATTTCACTGTTGGAATGATGGATTTACACTTCTATTATTTGTAGACGGGTCATGTTGTATATTCTATCTAGTTCTTAATAAGTGATTGTTAATAAGAAGATATGATTTGATTTAGTGATTGATTTATACAGCTTGAAAAATGTTCCATGATATTTGAGATAATATTCTCTTGTAACTGTTATAGACTTACAAATTCAATTGATATATTAACATAAATTTATTATTATTGACCCATGATGTGTTATTACCCATGTCGTGTTTCTATTTGTATCTTGTATTTTCACTGATGCGTCATGTATTGTGTGTATTCTCAAATACACAATATATATATATGGTGGGAGCTTGTAAGGTTGAATGAGGAGGTCAGAGTTCGAAACTTGGAAGAATTATTATAGGGTTTATTTTTGTAATATTTCACAGGTTAAGGTAGAATGTTAAAATATTAGAGAACCAGTTTGGGTTTATGCTGGGGTGATCGATGACAGAGACTATTCATTTGCTTCATCAACTTATAAAGCGATTTCGATAGAGAAAGAGAAATTTACATATGGTCTTTATTGATTTAGAAAAAACTTATGATAAGGTGCAAAGAGAGATATTATGGTGGACATTGATTAGAAAGGGAGTCCCCATCAAATATATTGACATAATCAAGGACATGTACGATGGAGTAGTAGCAAATGTCAGAACTTGTAGAGGCATAATAAGTGATTTTTCTATCACAATTGGATTGCATCAAGGATCTATATTGAGTCCATTCTTATTTGTCATAATGATGGATGAGCTTACTAGAGCTATTCAGGATGAGATAACGTGGTGTATGCTATTTGCTGATGATATTGTCCTAGTCGATGAGACGAGAGCTGGGGTAAACGTCAAATTGGAGTTATGGAGGCAAACTCTAGAATCTCGAGGTTTTAGATTAAGTAGGGTCAAAACAGAATATATGGAGTATAAATTTAGTAAATAGGAAATCTGAGATTATAGTATTGTGGATTAGATGGACAAGAAATACCGATGAGCAGTTATTTTAAGTACTTGGGTTCTATTATCCAAAAGGATGTGGAGATCAATAGTGAGGTCAACCATAGGATCCAAGCTGGTTGGTTGAAATGGAGGAGTGCAACAGGAGTTTTATGTGATCGTAACATTTCGTTATGGCTGAAGAAAAAGTTTTATTAGACTGTTATTAGGCAAAGTTTGTTATATGACACAGAATGTTAGGCTATAAAGAGATATCATGCTCAGAAGATGAGTGTAGCAGAGATGCGCGTGATAACACGAGGAGAAATAAGGTAAGAAATGAGGATATTCGTACTAAGATAGATGTAGACCCTATAAAAGAGAAGATGAGAGAAAATCACCTGTGATGGTTTGGTCATGTGTGACGTAGACCTGCAGATGCGCCAGTCTGGCAAGTAGAGCGTATCAATTTAGGGCAAGTTAAAAAAACACAGGGGAGACCGAAGAAAACATGAATGGAGGTAATAGGACAAGTAATAGAGGGCTAAAGGTCTTAGTAAAGGCATATTGCTCGATAGGAATAAGTGGAGAAAGCTGATCCATGTGCTCGATCCGGCGTAATTCTCTTTTGGTTCATGTAGCCTACCCCAAATACTTGGGACAAATGGCTTAGTTGTGTTGTTGTTGTAGAGAGAGCTAGACTTGTGTCCTTCAAAAAGATTTGAGCTTGAATCCTTCCCACATAAATTCAACCCTCCGACATTCGAATACAAGATCCACTCAGTTGAAGTTGATATATATTATTTCAAGTATCTATAAATTAAAAATTAAGTGTTTTGAATATCTTTTGTCCATCCATCTAGTAGGAAAAAAAGGACGGCCTAAATAGTGAGTTGGTTAGTTCAACGGTGTAGAACATTTGAAACCTAATAAAAATTAGTTTGTAGGGATTTTTAAATGTTTAGATCATGATCAAATGGCCGGATCGAAAATTTGTATGTCTAAAGACATAGATTTAACCAACTCACTACTTTCGGCCGTCCATTTTGCGCCGCTTGATGGATGGGCAAAAAGTATTCAAAATACTTGATTTTTGATTTATATATACTTGAAATAATATAGATCAATTTCAACGGAGTGAATTTTGTATTTGAATGTCGGAGGGTTAAATTTGAGTGGGAAGAATTCGGGCCCGAATCCTTTCAGAAGGACACAAGTCTCTCTCTGTGTGCGCGCGCGCACATGAATTTTTGTTGAATCCCGCTGTACTTGTGTCGCGCACGCACATGAATTTTTGTTGAATCCCGCTGTACTTGTGTCCTATTTTCTAAAGATAGCCATATCATTGAGTCTGTATGTGTCGTACCTGTGCATATTTTATATTCTTATACCTGTATCATGTTCATATTTGTGTCCCATATTTGCATCGTTGCATTGTATATTGTACACACACAAAAATATATGCATTTAATTTTGTTGTATCTTGCCGTACCTGTATCATACTTTTTGAGAATTAGTCATATTGTTGAGTCTTTGTCATGTCATGCTCATGTTTCATATCCATGTATGTGCTTCATAGATTTTTTTGGTATTATCTCCAAAGTATAAATTTGCATATCCTTGGTTATTTTGAATTTATCTAACTTCAGCCTATAAACTCATCCATCCCCACCCACCTCCCCAATCCAGCCCCCCACACACACAAAAGAAAGAAGACAAACAAGCCAAACAACATGAGAGAGAGAGAGAGAGAGAGAGAGAGAGAGAGAGAGAGAGAGATGGCTCTAAACATTAGCTTTTGAGAGTACTTAGATTGCTCATATAAGTTGAGAAACATTTCAAATTCACCTATAAATTCTCTTGTTTAGTTCTCATCATTTTCTGTTTTGTAGGTTTCTGCCCACCTCAACAATTTGCGGAGCAAAGAAATTGCCCGGGAGGTTCAAGAACTTTTGAGAGGCATAATTGAAAAGAGAGAAAAGAAATAAAAATGGGAGTTGCCAGTAACAATGACCTGTTGGGCTTGCTTCTTGAATCCAATATGAAGGAGGAGCATGAAAAATCACCGAATCATATGATGACTACGGAAGAGGTGATTGGAGAATGTAAGCTCTTTTATTTTGCAGGACAAGAGACTACATCAGTGTTGCTGACGTGGACGATGATTGTATTGAGTATGCACCCTGGATGGCAGGTCCGTGCAAGAGAAGAGGTCTTAGAAGTGTTTGGAAGAAGTAAACCAGATATTGAAGGTTTAAGCCGCTTGAAAATTGTTAGTACTTTCTTTACCTTGTTTTTACTTTCTAGTATAGTATAATGTTGTCGAGGCGCAAACGCACTATGAGACGCAAAGCGCAAGCAACGCGCAGCGTCTCACTGAAGTGAGGCACAACTCTTATTTCTTTTTTGTTTATTTGAAAGATTATGAAAACAAAAATAAAACATATACAATAAATAACAAGTTAATATTAATAATATTAATAAAAATAAAAAATGTGCATAGCAACAACAAAAGAAATAGCAACAGCAGCAAAAGGCTGTAGAAGACTAGTAACAAGAGGAAGAAGCAGCAGCAACTGTTCAACTAGTAGCAACACTGAAGGGCAACATATTAGCAACGTGAGAGAGAAGAAGAAGAGTAGAAGCAACAACAATAAAAAGTGAAAGAGTAGTAGCAACAACAACAACAAGAGAAAAGAATAAAAGAGGGAAAAAAGAAAAAGGAGCAGCAGTGACACCAGAAATAGTAGAGAAAGAGAAGAATAGGAACATCAACTACAACATCAGAGCAGTAGCAGCAGCACCACGAGAGAAAGAGAAGAAGAAGAGGAAGAGTAGTAGCAACAACAATAGCGAGAAAAGAAGAAAATGGGGAGGAGAAAAAGAGGAGACCTAGTTCATATTGAGTGCGCAACCAATGCGCTTTGGGAGCCTTGCACTTCACACGAGGTGCAAACGAGGTGCGCGCCTCGCGTTGGCTGCGGTGCACATGCATGCACCTCGCTTCGCCTCTAACAACAATGGTATAGTATCACTTTAGATTAGCATCTAATGAATAAGTGCCAATTATATTTTCTTGTAAGTTGCATTCTCTTTCATGATACAACTACTAATTGACAGAAGAGACTTTTCTTAAGGGATTTTTTTAGGGGTTTCAGCATATACATGCCTATGTTTTTTTTTTTTTTTTTGAAAATTACATATGTCATCTTGCTTTTGCACATTTTCATATATGATCTAATGCTTTTCAGTTATTTTGTAGCTATTCTCTTTTGTCAAGTGACACTTAAAAGAAAAATGAATTAGTGGTGACTTTTAACAAATTAAATCTTAGTTAGTTAATTTTTGTGATTTGGAAGGTAAGCAGATGATCAATTTATTAATTTATCCATTTCCTTAATCCACGTTAGTTCTAAATTTATTTAACTAAATAGTTATATTCTTGCAAAAATGATACTAAGATGGATAAATTGGTTTGTTTTGTATATTGGAAAAAATCAAGTGAACCATGTTTTAGTTCCTTATATTTTACTTTTGGTGTAATTTTCACCTAATATTAATTTACAGGAGAGCATATTTGTAAAGTAATCCATGATATGAGGTCATGTAGGAAAAATATATGTAAGGCAACATGAAATATGCTATTTCTAAGAAACATAATTGTGTGAGCCTGCATGCCTGTGCATAACCCATTTTTCTTATTAAAAAAAAATTTCACTCTACTAATAAAAAAACAAAAACAGGGTCACTTGAGATGTAGAATATTTCAAAAGCCCCTCTTTTCTAGGTGGCTAAGGTATTGTGCATAAGATCAAGTTGTGCGCAATTTCAATTTCAAAGCACCATATTGCTATTTGGAGTAGAAGTACTTGTATGTGGTTCTTTTCTATAAACTCGAAAACTGAATGATTAGTGTTCAGAAAACCGCTCATTAGCACTAGTTATAAACGCTCAAAAAAGTCAACCCTAATTAGTATGCAATTTAATCCAACCAAATTAGACAACTACTAAAGGCCAAAACAAGTAATTTGCTTGTCAAATTTCTAATGCAGCAACAGTTCTTCAAGCGCTCAACCTCCAAATAATAACTAATGAATGAAGAAATTTCAGAACTAGTTTTATATTCCTGATCATAGTATTGTCAATGCAGTTTAGTAAGACGATTCATTACCTTTTCAGGTTCTTATTCTATCCAATGTAGCACTGTTCAATATTGATCTATTACAAGATGTTACATATTCCCCCACTAAAACCTGTTAAATGCATGTTGCAGGTGACAATGATTTTGAATGAGGTTCTGAGGTTGTACCCACCTGTGGTGCAGTTGGACCGGATGACTTACAAAACAATGAAACTAGGAGGGATCACATACCCTGAAGGGTGATGCTATCCCTACCGATAATCTTTGTTCACCATGATCCAGAAATCTGGGGTGAAGATGCCCACAAATTCAATCCAGAAAGATTTGCAGGAGGGGTATCAAAGGCATCAAAAGATCAAATGGCCTTCTTTCCTTTCGGTTGGGGTCCTCGAGTCTGTATCGGGCAGAACTTTGCGATGATTGAAGCAAAGATGGGCTTGAGCATGATTCTGCAACATTTTGAGTTTGAGCTTTCACCCTCGTACACTCACGCTCCTTACACTGTCATAACACTTCATCCCCAGCATGGTGCTCCGATCATATTGCGAAAAAATGATATGGCTAATTGGCATCCACATGTCAGAGCATTTCTAGCCGGGCGGGAGAGATGTTCTGTTCGTACAGTTGTTATTTAGAGTTGAAGGAGAACAGATCAATATAAGTTAATGTTATTGGCCTTTTGGTTTCTTATCCATCTGTAAATTCTGAAATGTAATAAGGATCTTGTGCAAGTATAATCTGTACACTGTACAGTTTTATTGTAAACTCAAAGCGGTATTTCATTGTTCAATACCGGTAAATGATTGCGTATGCGGTATTGTCCTGTAGATTGAGATCAGTTGGCTATTCAGCTGCTAATTCGAAGATGATGAGTTTTTTTTATGCTGGCTGGAATCCTCATGCCCCAATCCTCATTCTCACAAGAAAGACAAGTTCTTCAAGGCATGGTTTTTGAAGGGGTTTTGAGATGTAATCCGCTAACAAATATTGAAATTGAGGACTAGTCCTGCACATATTTATATTTGGGTTTACTCCCCATTATTTGAGACCAACTTGAAAAGGGGGGAAAAGAAATCCTAAGGTTAGTTTTTTCATTCAAATTTGATATTAATATATGGTTGGCTTCTAATCATTGTTAACCATAGATATTAAATAATATTTTTTCCTTTTAACTTCACCCCACCAACCTCCTCTACTCATTTGCCTCCATCTCTACTACTTTTCTTCCATCTTTCTCTTCTAACCCTATTTGTTTCCATTAACCATTCTCTTGCATGGCACTGGCAAGAACCTCGACACTGAATACGAAGGCCTTGAAGATGATGACAAAGGACTCCAACAATGACAGGTTATGCAGTACGGACTCTCTTATAATGGAATCATGTCGTGTCTGAACCGTGTGTAACATGCGTGTGTATGTATGTTTAATAATTCGCTGTCTCGTGTTTATTTTAATATTTTCATATCTGTACAACATAGACAACAAAACATTATATATATATATATATATATATATATTATATATAAAAGAAAAATGTATCTCAGCCGCCAGCTGAGAAAGAGACTCTCTCAGCTGGCGCTTCAGGTCGCAGTCCTAAAAAATTATAAATTTTCAGTGTAATTAGGACTGATATAATGGTAGCAGTCCTCAGAAAAAGACTGCGGCCATGATCGCAGTCCTCTGAGGACACTGGTTATCATGATAGCAGTCCTCAAAAAAATACTGCGACTTGAGCGCTGCTACCATGATCGCAGTTTTTTGTGAGGACTGTGATCAAGTCGCAGTGTTTTTCTAAGGACTCCTACCATGGCAGCAGTGTTTTTTTGCGGACTGCGACCTTGGTCGCAATGTTGCAGTCTTTTTTTTATTTTTTCGATTAGGATCGCAGTATATTTTTGACTTTGGTAAGCTAAATAGGATATTGCGACCGTGGTCGCAGTCTTATGAAATAAGAGTCACAGTCAATTGAAGCAGTGACGAAGATCTTGTAAGTTAATTAATTAAGATGATTAGAAAATTGCGACTTCGGTGCAGTCTTATGTAACATCAGTTTCTTTGAGAATGTTTTGTTAACACTGCGACCTTGGTTATAGTATTTTTTATTAAGTAATCTAAATAGGATACTGCGACCTTGGTCGCATTCTTATGAAATAAGAGACGTAGTCAATTGAAGTAGTGAACAAGGTCTCGTAAGTTAAGTAATTAAGATGATTAGAAGACTGCGGCATTAGTATTAGTCTTATATAATAACAGTCTTTTTGAAAAGTTTTGTTTGATAATATTGCGACCTTGGTCGCAGTATTTTATAACTTATTTTTTATTTTTACAACCAAGGTCGTGAAAACACCTAGAGGGGGGGTGAATAGGTGTAAGTGCTAATCTAAGAACTAAATGCGCTAAATGCGGAAGCTAATGCAAATTTTGCAACACACTTAATACAACATGTAAGATCACCTAGAGGGGGGTGAATAGGTGATGGCTAATCTAATGGTCACTTATGAACAAATAATGCGGAATTAAAACTAAGTTGACCAAATTAAACTTCTTTTAATTGAACACTTATGTATAACACAAGAGTGTTGCCGAATTCCCCTTGCGAGGCTCTGGACAAACTCCTCTAGATTCCCCTTGAATGGGTTGAGGTGCGCGTTGGCTCTCTTGTTGAATACTAGTGTTAAAACAATCCCAAGCAAGTATAGCAATTATGAGCACAAAAGTATATCATGCATATAAGAGATAAAGACTATAAAGTAATGCAAGATATAAGTGAGACAAAAAGAGTAAGAGAGCAAGAGTGAGCAATCGCAAACACAAAGGGTTTGTTTCGAGGTTCGAGCACACTTGCTCTACATCCCCGCCTTCGACACACGAAGGATTTCCACTATGCACGATCCAACCGGATCTCTCCTGGTGCCGCAACACCTACAAGCCCTCGGACTCCCAAAGTCCCTTACACACCACAAGCCACCGGCTCGTCGAGGCCGCACCTCAAGCTACAAGAGTTCGCACCCGAACCCTAAACACCACGAGCACACTTGCCCGTCTCCTCAAAGTACAAGATGAAATCTTGGTGATCTAAACACTTGATCACCTACAAAAACTCTCACTACAACACCTATAGGATGAATAGCTCAATGGATGCTCAAGTGTTTGTGTGAGAAAGCAAGGAAAGAATCTTTGGTGAAAATCTCAAGAAATCACTTTTACACTCTTATAAAATCTTCCCTTTTGATTGGAAGTATTAGCTCACTATTTTTGTGGAGAAAAACCTCTGAAATGAATATGAGAAAACAGGCTCTAAGGTCTCCAAAAATCTTGCTCAAAACAATGACAAAACCCCCTTTTATAGAGGCCAGAAAAATCTGACCGTTGGGCTCTGTCAGTACTGCAGGTCGACCGGTCCGGTCGACCGCCATGGTCAAGAATCCGACCGTTGGAGCCTCCGGTCGACCGGCCCGGTCGACCGCGCACCTGGAGCAGAGAATTACTTCTCTGTCGGTCGACCGGTGCGGTCGACCGGAATTTCCAGAGAGCAGACTCTCTGAAGCGGTCGACCGGCACGGTCGACCGTTCTCCAGTGCACACAGGCGTGCACGTCTGTGCACGTCCGGTCGACCGACCCGGTCGACCGACACTGTCAGTTCTGAAAAATCAGAACTGCCAGAACCTGAAAATTTTGGGATTAAAGATTGGTCTTTTTGCTTAATAAAAAATCCCATAAATACTTAAAATTCTACAAAAAATAGTTTTATGATATAGAAACATGCTTGCACAAAATCAAGGCATGTTATTAAAGATTTGACTATTTTTTTGTAACTTGGAAATATTGGCTCATAATAAAAACTGTTTTTCTAAAACAACATGTTTTTCCAAATTTTCATCAAATACAAAAACAAGATATACTTTAAAGCATAGTGTGTATGGATATGATCCACTACACAATCAAGATGAAATATCTAGTTTTTGACATAAAAGCACTAAAACTTGGTTTTGAAAGATATGTATATAGGTAACATCAAAAATCAAGACATGTATTTTGTCCATGAAAAACCTTTTTACCAAAATGAAAGAGTCTTTTCTAACTAAAATTCTTTTATGAAAAGACAATCAAATCTCAAGAGTGTGTGTGATATGACTTGAGCATCCACCAACTATCTATCCTTTACATTTTAACTAAAACAAAAATAAAATCTTATACCTAGACACAAGTCTTCATCTTCTTGAAGTCTTCCCTTGAAGTCTTCTCATCTTCTTGACTTGGTCCACATGCAATCCACGGAGCTCATCTCTAGATGTGGTCTTGATGCATAGGCTCGTGAATCGACGGTGCTAGCTTCCAACTTGACATTTTATCCTTTGTTGAAGCTCCACACCTACTAAGATCTTGATAAGGAATCTGTCACTAATTAAACACAAGATCATTAGTAAACATAACTTCATAAGTTGATCATCATCAAAACTAGGGTGATAGGCCTTTGGGCCAACAATCTCCCCCTTTTTGATGATGACAAAACTCATGAAGTTATATATGCATGGATTAAAGTAAGCTTCAAAGAAGCTCCCCCTTAATTCATGCATATCAAATAAATGATAAAGATATGACAATGAAGCACATGACATGTATGCAAATGAATGGAGATAACACAAAACAAATCTTTTCTCCTTTAAGTAAGGAACAAATACTTCTCCCCCTTAAGAAAATCATGCATATAACTCAAATACTTCTCCCCCTTTTTGTCAATCATCAACAAAGGGTTCAAAGTTCAAATCATCAAACAAATTTTCCTCCCCCTTTTTGTCAAAAATAACGAAATCAAGGAGGGTAAAATCAAATCAATCAATAAGATTTATATGCGATATATATTCATGAAGAGGAAGATGCTAAGTTAACTTCCCTACACATATGCATTACATGAAGAAGGGATGACAAGCCCTAACTCACATA
Organism: Agave tequilana; assembly: GCA_038442645.1. Taxonomy (NCBI): domain Eukaryota; kingdom Viridiplantae; phylum Streptophyta; class Magnoliopsida; order Asparagales; family Asparagaceae; genus Agave; species Agave tequilana. Next base: position 5,556 of record JAVJIF010014403.1, on the reverse strand, counting down.
ACACATATTATGTAATGCATAAGAGGAGATGTGAAGCTCCCCCTACACACGTGTACCATATAAAGAAGAGATGTTAAGCTCCTCAATACACAATACACTCAACATGAATCTATATGTAAGAGAGATGTTAAGCTCTCCTTGCATATAGGCAATACGAAACACAAGTTCATATCAAATATTTTTTTTTAAAAACCAAAATCTTGATAAGCAAACATATAGTATATAATATACGTGTGTAAATCAAGCACAAAAGATCACATATATGTATGAAAAGATAATATCAATTGAAGTAGATGCATACATACATGAAAGAACAAAATATGAGTATATACAACAAGAGGTCATATTGATACCAATTGAACTATCCAATGATACCAATTGAAATTAAGCTTAAGTGTATATATCATAAAATCTACCACATGAAGAATTCGAACTAGTTGAATGAAGGTGTTTAACAACTAGTACGGAATCCTCAATCAAGGAATAAGTCAAAAGTTTTTCATGAAATATCAATGAAACACAAGGCACTAAAAAGCACTCTATCCGTAAAGTCCATATCAAAAAGAAGTGAGTGTGCTAGTGTTATGTGGAACATGGTATCATGAAAAATAGCAATAAAACTCAATATTCCTTAAAATTTTGAAATCATGAAATCCATCACAAAAATTTTATTGAAAAAGTACAAAATTTTTATTAAAAACAAAAATTTATATTTCAAGATATATGTATGTTTTGACAAGACATTAAGTATACATACATATCCTTAAAACACAATTGAGTCCATATATAGATTTGCATGAAAGGCAAATGACTCAAGAGGTATCCATGTATATCTTAATGTTTTGGCAAGACAAACATATACATGAAATGAAAGCACATGATCATAGCATAAATCTAAAATGGGAATACAAGCTTAAAATGTAATAATCATCAAAACTTAGGCTATACTAGCACACTTAATGGGCACAAATAAGCATTCAAACCAATCATATATAGATTTATTTGTGATCCATAATGTGTACAAGTATAAATCCAAGTGTTGACAAATACTAACATTTAAACTAATATTCAAATCATGAAGCATCAAATAAATTTTGAGAATACAAAAGAATTTATCCATATGATTAAAATAGGATCATGTAAATCAATTTGAAGAATAGATAACTAGTTTAAATGGATTTTTGACAACTAGTTAAAGATCCTTCAAAAAATACAAAGTCAAATGTTTTCCATGAATAATACTAAATACATAAAAGTTCAAGCACTCATAGTCCATAAAGCTCAAAAATTATCTTTTATCATAAAAGATGAGTGTTCAAAGGTTATGTAAATGGTATTTTCATGAAAATAGAAAGTGAAGCATGAATCTCATGAAAATCTTATTTTTCATCTTAAAACAAATCATATATTTTTCATAAAGTATTTTGTATTTAGCAATGCTTTATGAAAATAGTCATTCAAGCTCAAAAAGATCATAAATCACATTTAGTTGTACAAATGAAAAATCATTTTTTTTTTTTTTTTTTATTATTATTTATTTAAAATACTAATCTTCATGGTATATGTATGATTTATCCAATTCTAACAATACGCATACATATCCCAAATATGAAAAGAGTCCAATATATATTGCATGAAGGCAAATGACTCAAGGGGTATACATGTATATTTATTAGATTTGAATTAAAACACACATATACATGAAGTAAGATCAAAGATAGGCATAACAAGTATAAATGACCGAATCATCAAAACTAGCCTATACACATGCATATAGTGGATACAAATGAGCATGAAGTTCAAATATGTATGAGTCAATTGTACTTCACTATTCATATATGTATAAATGCAAGTTTTGACACATTCTACATTTAAGCATGTAAATGCCACATGAAGCACCCAAAAAAATATGAACATGCTACATGAAATTAAAAGCATGTGCATAAATGAAATAGGAGTTTAGAAATCGTTACCAACTCCAAAGCTCCTAGCATGGTGGTTGACCCACCAAAATTCCTTGATAGCGGTGCTCCAAGTATGTGTCATTTTAGTTCAAATGCACCCACCATCAAGGCACCAAATCTCTCACGTTTTGAGAGATTCCTCACCTACATCAAATACACAAGGTGGGGATTTTGGTACCCATATTTTCTTGGGTCCTATGGGGTTAGTCTTGTAAGAACCCAAGCTTTTTATTTTTATCAAAAATAAGAACATTTAACCTTTCATAATAAAATTTTCTTAGATGGCCTTTGCGGCCACAATGTGTACATGTGTACACCTTAGCATACTTATGAGTGGGAGTGTGAGCATGATGTGCATCATAAGCATATGCATGATGTGAATGTGCATGAGTATGAGGAACTTGTTTCTTTTGAAACAGGATTCCAATCTAGTATGATTGATGCACATGAGCTCAAATTAGAGCTCAAATTATCAATTTTATTTTTCAAATTTTAATCTCATTTTGATCAATGTGTGCATGAGAAGCATGATGAGATATATGAACAATTTCTTTTTCTTTTTACAAACATTTTCCTTTTTTTTTTCACAAATTTTTCTTTTTAACGATTTATTTTCTTGAAAAACAACTTCTTTTGTTTTTCCACCAAATCAATCTTATTTTTCAAAATAGTATTCCCTTCACATAAATCATTCAATTTTGTAAGCAAGGAAATATTCTCATTTTTTAAATCTTTGTTTTCTTTTTCTAAGCATGCCATTTTATTTTCTAAAGAATCTTTATCATTAAGCATGGCATCAAAATTCTTTTTCAAAATTTTATTATCTTTTTCTAAACATGCAATGTTACTTCTAAAAGAGTCATGTTCTACATGCATGCAATCAAGTTCCTTTTTCAAATTTTTATTTTTCTTTTTAATCATGTCATATTTTTCAAGCACAAGATGACAAAAGGTAGCAAGCTCATCATATGACATGTCTACATCCTCATCATCGGATTCGGTGTTTACCTCAAGGGGGTTATCCCCTTGGACCATATAGCATACGTTGGAGATGTCGCTTCCACGTCCGAATCGCTCCCCGCATAGTATAGGTCCTTTTCGCCAAGGGAGGTGATGATGTTCCAAGCTACAAAAGCCGATTCAACATTAGAAACCCTAGATAAATAATCATCATTTAGGGTTGACTTAATAGCATGAAGGGCTTTTGCATTAGCCTCAATGTTCTTACCATTTAAGCAATATTCTTTATTAGTTGTGGCAAGATATACACTAAGGCCAAGTCCTTTGAGGAACAAAGACATCTTAACCTTCCAAATTTGGATGTTAAGAATGTCAAAGGTGGGTGGTGACATGAAGTCCATAGTGTGTGTACAAATCTTGTGATTAGCCTAAAAGAGGATCTTTAACTCTTAGGTTGTTAGACCCAATATCAAGAGCACTAGCTCTGATACCAATTGTAAGATCACCTAGAGGGGGGTGAATAGGTGATGGCTAATCTAATGGTCACTTATGAACAAATAATGCGGAATTAAACTAAGTTGACCAAATTAAACTTCTTTTAATTGAACACTTATGTATAACACAAGAGTGTTGCCGAATTCCCCTTGCGAGGCTCTGGACAAACTCCTCTAGATTCCCTTGAATGGGTTGAGGTGCCGCGTTGGCTCTCTTGGTTGAATACTAGTGTTAAAACAATCCCAAGCAAGTATAGCAATTATGAGCACAAAGGTATATCATGCATATAAGAGATAAAGACTATAAAGTAATGCAAGATATAAGTGAGACAAAAAGAGTAAGAGAGCAAGAGTGAGCAATCGCAAACACAAAGGTTTGTTTCGAGGTTCGAGCATACTTGCTCTACATCCCCGCCTTCGACACACGAAGGATTTCCACTATGCACGATCCAACCGGATCTCTCCTTGGGGCCGCAACACCTACAAGCCCTCGGACTCCCAAAGTCCCTTACACACCACAAGCCCACCGGCTCGTCGAGGCCGCACCTCAAGCTACAAGAGTTCGCACCCGAACCCTAAACAACTACGAGCACACTTGCCCGTCTCCTCAAAGTACAAGATGAAATCTTGGTGATCTAAACACTTGATCACCTACAAAAACTCTCACTACAACACCTATAGGATGAATAGCTCAATGGATGCTCAAGTGTTCGTGTGAGAAAGCAAGGAAAGAATCTTTGGTGAAAATCTCAAGAAATCACTTTTACACTCTTATAAAATCTTCCCTTTTGATTGGAAGTATTAGCTCACTATTTTTGTGGAGAAAAACCTCTGAAATGAATATGAGAAAACAGGCTCTAAGGTCTCAAAAAATCTTGGCTCAAAACAATGACAAAACCCCTTTTATAGAGGCCAGAAAAAATCTGACCGTTGGGCTCTGTCAGTACTGCAGGTCGACCGGTCCGGTCGACCGCCAATGGTCAAGAATCCGACCGTTGGACCCTCCGGTCGACCGGCCCGGTCGACCGCGCACCTGGAGCAGAGAATTACTTCTCTGTCGGTCGACCGGTGCGGTCGACCGGAATTTCCAGAGAGCACTCTCTGAAGCGGTCGACCGGCACGGTCGACCGTTCTCCAGTGCACACAGGCGTGCACGTCTGTGCACGTCCGTCGACCGACCCGGTCGACCGGCCACTGTCAGTTCTGAAAAATCAGAACTGCCAGAACCTGAAAATTTTGGGATTAAAGATTGATCTTTTTGGCTTAATAAAAAATCCCATAAATACTTAGAAATTCTACAAAAATAGTTTTATGATATAGAAACATGCTTGCACAAAATCAAGGCATGTTATTAAAGATTTTGACTATTTTTTTGTAACTTGAAAATATTGGCTCATAATAAAAACTGTTTTTCTAAAACCCATGTTTTTCCAAATTTTTATCAATACAAAAACAAGTATACTTTAAAGCATAGTGTGTATGGATATGATCCACTACACAATCAAGATGAAATATCTAGTTTTTGACATAAAAGCACTAAACTTGGTTTTGAAAGATATGTATATAGGTAACATCAAAAATCAAGACATGTATTTTGTCCAATGAAAAACCTTTTTACAAAATGAAAGAGTCTTTTCTAACTAAAAATTCTTTTATGAAAAGACAATTAAATCTCAAGAGTGTGTGTGTGATATGACTTGAGCAATCCACCAACTATCTATCCTTTACATTTTAACTAAAAACAAAAACAAAATCTTATACCTAGACACAAGTCTTCATCTTCTTGAAGTCTTCCCTTGAAGTCTTCTCATCTTCTTGACTTGGTCCACATGCAATCCAGGAGCTCATCTCTAGATGTGGTCTTGATGCATAGGCTCGTGAATCGACCGTTGCTAGCTTCCAACTTGACATTTTATCCTTTGTTGAAGCTCCACACCTACTAAATCTTGATAAGAAGGATCTGTCACTAATTAAATACAAGATCATTAGTAAACATAACTTCATGAGTTGATCATCATCAAAACTAGGGTGATAGGCCTTTGGGCCAACACAACACACAAGTGTAGCCGAATTCCCCGTGAAGGGCTCTGGACTAACTCCTCTTGATTCCCCTTGAATGGGTTGAGGTGCTATGTGAA